>JAHZND010003929.1:0-12373 GCA_027744115.1 Acrocyrtus sp. NNG-2020 | reverse complement strand
GTCGAGTTAAAAAAAGGACCAGCCAAAGTGTATCTACTTTAATGGGCATTTACGCGCAAACAAATAAGGTAAAATAAAGTACCTTTGTCTTGTCACTTTAGAGTGAACTTTGCTGTTATCCAGTCAGTCAGTAGTGCTATTAACAATTAAGAGAAGAAGTACGTACAAAGTACAATTCTTTCCATAGTAAAAATATCTTTGTTTGTGTCAGGTGTAGCTACTACGACATTTGTGCATACTGCGCAGCTGATTTTCTACCAACTGATCCTCTCATCCTCTTTTCTATGTAGCCAATTCAGCTACAATCTGTGCTGAAAAGGTAAAACCATTCCTCTCAATACTCCCCCAACATAACTCTCAAAAACATCATCAAAAAATGTTTTTTTATGATGACTAATTCACTTTTTAAGAAGACAAACAACAACTTGTGTGAATCAAGTGCGTAGACAGTTGCTTTAGATTACAATAGCGAGCCTTGATATTAGCAGCACCTCGAGAATTTATTGCAATGTTCCAGTTTATTGCAACTATCCCAGTGCCTAGACTAATACTTTGGAGTCCGTACTAATTAAAGGGAAAGAAGTTGTGGAATAGTTCCAAAAGTTACTTTATTATTCGATTAAATTAAATGTGTGTCAGAGGGCCTGAAATTATTACTAAAGTTACTGAAATTTTGGAGCAGTATGGGGCAGCAAAATACAAAACGGGATTTGTCCACCGACAAACTGAGCCCAAACCAGTGTCACCAGTTAAAAAAATTATTTAATTCTATGTCTAGTGTTATTATAAAAGGAGAAAAAGGCCCATTTTGTCTGTGCAGTGATTTACAGGTGATTATAAGCTCACTATTTTATTTCCAAAATTTTATTAGCCTTTTTATATTTTTAATTTTATTAGATAATTAAGAAGACAAATTTGCATTGGTTTAGTTGGCCTTACATCTGCTCAACTACTTACCATTTTTTATTTGATCTTGACCTTCTTAGCAATTTTTTTCCATTAGAAACACTGCGAAACATATTTGGATGATTGGTTGGCACGAAGAATAGCGGACAGGGTTTCCACAAAGAGTCCCAAAGGAGACCAGATTATTTCATTCCCCACATTTTTACAATTTGTCTCGGATGCTGTTAACGGCACACTTGAAGAAAAAACTGACATAGTTTGGATGCTTGCCATAGATGATCTTCCTGACACACGAACCGACATTTTACCAGAAGAAATTTTACAGGTATTGAAATTTGTTTTTGCTTGCACCTTAATAAAAAGAATTACAAATTTATTATTGTAACGTAAGCCTTAATTAACTACCTTAATTTTTTGTTTTCAGTACGCAAGAAGTATTATTGAATCCTACATCAAATGTACTGAAAAATCCTCGATTTCGAAGAGCTGGGAAGGCTGTGAAAAGCTGAGTTGTGATTCCGTGTCCGATTATTCAGAATATCTCCTCTCAGATTTATTTTACAGTGGTGTCGCGAGCCAGGAAATGGTCTCCAGCAAGCCATCGAAAGAATCGCATAAGAAAGATGAAATTCTCGACTGTTTCTCCAAGTCTCTTTTACTTAGTATTCACGATTGTATCTTTAGTCAGTGCTTTTTTGGAGTAGACAAAGAAACTGACATTATTCAGCTTATTCCAGTATGCACGAAGGTAAATGCTGCTAGTCAAGAAGATAGTTTCACAATCCTCGATCTCGCAAAAGTTATTTTTTTAAATACTCAACTTCCATCACTCTTACGAAATGAGTGGAGATTACTCTTTTCAACAAGGCTTCATGGCGAAAGCTTTTCCAAGCTACTCGCATCTATTTCAGAAAAAGGACCAACTCTTCTTATTCTAAAGGAGAATAGAGGCCGTATTTTTGGTGCTTATGCATCCAAAAGTTGGAAACTTGGTCCTAAATTTTATGGTATGACTACATATATTCGTTTTTCATTAACAATCGATTATGCTGACACAATAAATTTTACTAATTTTAACCACCTTTTTGAATTTAATTGATATAAATTTATAGGCAGTGCAGATAGCTTCCTATTTCATTTGGATCCCAAATTTTCCATATATCCAACGACAGGGTATAACAGTAATTTCCAGTACTTAAACATTCAGCAGCAAACCTTGCCTAATGGTCTTGTAAGTTTTCTTTAAATTATCCCACTGTCATTTCATGATTTCAAAAGCCCATCATTTTGAACTAGTGACACCAACTTTGGTTTGGTTTCAGGGTATGGGTGGGAAATTGGGTTACTTCGGAATGTGGATAGATAGTGAGTTTGGAAAGGGTACGGGAGCTCCAACTTGTACAACATTTTCATCGCCCCAACTGTCTTCAGAAGAGGAATTCCTCATACACCATTTGGAAGTGTGGGGTCTTGGTGCGGAACCGGAAGATGACGGGGTAAGTTTATAACAAATCTTTTTTGTTCGCCAAAATAACACGTAACAATTCTAACTTAAATTAGATATAAGATATTTCAACATTGGAAATCTCTCTCCTTTTTTAGGAAGATCCAGATAATCAAAGCTGCTTAGATAAGGACCCGGAAGCAAAAATGATGCTTGGACTACTGGATCGTGGAAATAAAAGTGATGAATACCGTGAAAAGCCATAGACTAATAAAGCTCCGTTTGCCGTGAGTGGAATTCCAGTAGAATTACTAAACGATTAGAAAGTTTTGCCGTAGGTTTGTGTTTGTAGTACGCCCTATTAGTGACGTAATGATGGGGTAAAGATAATCGCATATTGTATACTGCTTCCACCCATTTATTACTCCAAGAATAATTGGGGACTTTAAGATCTGAATTAATATATTTCTTAACGGTATTAAAAAAATTGGAATTATCGAAAGAAATTATGCAATTCTCCAACTGAAATTCCAAGGTTCTTTTCTACGACGTATTTTATACGGAATTTTAATTATCAATCTGGAACCTGTTTTTGCTTTAATGTCCTGTAAGCTAGAAAAACTCGACTATATTTTAATGTAGCGCGGTTCGTCGATGTTTTTTAATCCAGGCTGTATTAGGATTATATCAGTAAGATGTTGCATACTATTTATTTTGAAGCATTTCTAATGAAACGGAGAAAATAAAGGTGCCCTCACCTCTAAAACTGCATTTTACTCTGATTTATCTTAACTTTTTATCAAATCATCCACATTAATGATTTGCCATGTTTTTTTTAGTTTCCTCTCACATAGGTATACTATAATAATTAAGATACTGTACGTCAACCTAAACTTTTAAAGTGATTTTTCAAGACTTTGATTTTGCAATTGGGAAAGTTATACAGTATCAATCTTTTAAATTCAAATGTCATGTTCTAATAGAACAGTTCTATATGAAAACGGTCGAATACAACTCAACATGAAAGGAACATTATTAGTAAGGTTGAGCTAGCCTTTCTGATCTACAAGGTAAAATCAAAATCATTCCAAGTGATTTTGCTCAACCTCTTTGAGCTATAAACTCTTTGAGCATTCTCGTTCTTGTTGGCTCAACCTTACTATTTTGGGGCAACCTAGATGCGGATTGGAGAGCTACAAGTATGTACGAAACACTAGTTTGGCGTAATATGTAACCAGCCAAAACATTTCTTTCTATCCTTTCCAGACAAATTCAGATTTATGACTTCGGACTAGTAATCAACCATCACCATTATAAGTTAAACCGCATTTAAAATCTCTACCTTTCAGATATTTTTAATTTGCGTGTATTTAAGAAGACCGGAAATACCTCTGACTGAGCTGATCTGATTGAAGATTCGTGATCTAGGGCTGGATGCAGAGTACACCTGACAATGGTCATCTATCGTTGGATGTGTAGGAGCAGGAGCACAAAGCAACTATAGCAAGCTCTACTGGTAAATCCATATTCCGTCAGATGTCAATGTAACTATTTTAATGAATTATCACATTTAAATTTGCCTTGCGTCTTACGCAGCTCTTTATTGGAAATTTTGGTAAGCTTAGCTGTACCTTCTAGACCGCATATATATGACGCGGCGACAAATTAACGTATTCTAGTTACGAACACGCATGGCCATGAATGAGGTTTAATTAATTTGTCGTCAGCAATTAGCTGTATAGCCTTATGGTTTATCCGTAATACACGTAATCGAATTAAATTAATATTTTAGAGGGAAATTTTCCTCCATTATCTAATTATTAAATGTGTAGCTAATGCCACTAAACTTTTAGCGTATATTATTGTAAGCAACAATCGCGATATTTCCCGCTTTTCTCTTCTGTGAATCTAAATAGCATTACACTGGCAGGGCAGGTTTAATTGTGTTTTTAGAAAGAGAGCCCAATTGCATAAAATAGTGCAGCTACGGCAGCTAATATGTTTACTACATTGTACATGGCTAAGAAACAATTAACCACGTTTTTACACAACAAGTATTTCAAGTTCAAGTTTTACCATATAATTTTTGCTCTTGCAATTGTTTTCTAGTTAAGATGAACGAGTGCGATTTTCTGGCTTGGGATTTTTTTTTGCAATTCATGGAGTATGTACCTGTACTGAAAGTTGTGGTAATCACAATCAGTATTTTGCATGTGTATGTATTGCTCTCAACTAGAAGGAGATACAGTTATTGCTTCACACACAGACATACTCATTTTGGTTTTGGGAAACATTTTTTTGCCTCAATTGTACTTAATTAATGTTATATAACATATTACACAAAATTTTTTGCAGTTAATACACGCATCGCATTTCGCATTTTACGAACAATATTACATCAGTAACTATCAAAATGTGGGTAAATAGTCCAAGCAGTGGACTAACTCTGAAAAAGGAGCGATAGCGATACTGCTCTTATTGAAGATATGAGATGATCATAAAAAGAAGTCTAATTTAAAGGTAGCATGATAGCCCAAAGGCTAAAACTAATCCAAATCCAATGTATTTTCTGTTTAGTCTCTTGAATGCATATTATGGATGTGGTATAGGTATTAATCTATGTAATTTTTAGCATCATGAGTAGTATAAGGGAAAAAAAGTGGTGAAGAGTAGAATCATCTTACTGTTGGCTACATACCTTCATTCTTCATAATACATTTTTGCATCGTTATTTACAGAGCAACGTAATAAATTTTTAGCTCTCTTATTGTGCTACTGCTGCTACATATAGTAGCAATAAGAATAATCAGGGTAGCTCGTAGAGTAGCTCTACTCTTCTATTTCTATTATAAATTTGTATAAAAAGGGTTGCACGATAAACTCCTCCAAAATGTGATATTTTTCCTGGTTCTCTTTCGTGTTGCTCCTTTCCAAGTGATCTACACTTATTCAGCTTATTGTACAATTTTTTTTTCTCGCTCATATCTTCCTTACGCGTTTTTTATCGGTTCCTTTTCCATTACAAAAAAAAGATACTCAAAATTTTGCACATATTATCATGTACATCAATTGTTTTGGCATATGATGGATTGGCGTTAAAAAAGTATTTACGAGGATTAATTTCCTAAAAAAAATAGTATTTTTAACAGAAAGTTAAAAATTTATGTGGGGAAGAATACGTGACGGAAACATTTAACAGTTAAAAATTAAATTATCCTGTGAGCAATAACACTCCAAAGGAGCTCAACTTCCTTCTTAGGGAAGTGCGTGCAATAAAATAAATTGTGCAAATTTTTAGTTAAGTGTGGCCATAGTTAGGTTAGGTATAGATGTAGACCTGTGGAAATCAATACAGTACTGCACTTATAAGGTCGAATTGCGACAGAAAACTTAGACATTAGCTATTACACCTTTTTGTTAAACATTTTTCTTATGTCGCAAACTGAATAATTAGTTTGTGCCCGTAGCTGGTGTAGTTAAAAAGGGAAAAATCATTTTTGCCTTTGACCTAGACAATTTTACCTAACACCAAAACTGTTCTACAGTGAGTGTCGCAGTCAATGTCACACAGTCGGAGTGGAAAAACAGGAAATGTGCATAGCTACAATGGAGTAGCCAATTTAGAGACTTAATCACTGTTAATTTGTCACTGAATGTCTAGAAAGATGCATTTGTGACAAATGAGCACTTCAACGTTCGAAAATACTGAACTATCTAGATATTTTTGGGACATTAGATGCCTTGATAAGGCAAAATTCGGATGTGTTTACGGTGAAAATACGTATACTTGTGTAAAATAGCATATTTTACAAGCAATTTTAATTCTTATTAATAAATATGCTATATCAAACGCCTCAGTGTTAGTATTACTTTCTCCGGAAATATGTAAAAAAAAATGTGTAAGAAATGTGGTATAAAATATATCCAAGTTTGGAAATGTAATTTCGAGAAAGCGTACAAATCAACGGAGTAGAAATAGGAGAAAATAAAAAATTTGCTTATTCTCAGTTATAGCAGTTAGCGTGAAACGAAATAGCACAAACTGTTACAACACCAGCGCCACCTGCACAACAGGTAAGTCCTGAATTTAAATAATATACTGTAGTTAAATTTATTGCTAGCCGGATAATTAATAAAATTTCAATCAATTTTTTGCCATTCCATGAAGTAAAAATTATATTGATTTCCCGGATTTGGACCCAGGAAAGAGTTAGAGCCATTTACACCAAAAACACTACAAATAATTAACTAATTAAGCCATGTATCTTTGCGCTCCTCCTTTTACTCTCTTCTAAATTTGCGAATACTAAGCTAGTTATCAAGAAAAGCAGCGAGACTTACATAATAATATGGCTGTGGGGTTAAATTGCTTTGACATTTTAAACAAAAGTTTTCAAGTTGTATTCATGTTTGCAAATTTTCAGTAAGTTTCTGGAGCTTCTGTAGTGAGTATCTTATCGGTATTTAATGACTTTTTATTTCTCCGTAGTGTGATCAATCCGCAACTGCAAGACAACCTCAACCACATCTTCTTAATGCAATCAGTAACGCTTCCTTTCGTGGAGGGAGCTTGCCTAATGTCAACCAAATGGCGCAACAACGTGGTGACAGGGTAAAATGCTTATCTATTCGCTTTCTCTATGCAATTCTAATTTCTAACTGAACCGATTAGACTTTAGTTGAACAAATTCTTTTTGCAAAGAGCAAGGGGCAGAAAGATCCCATTAAAATTTAAGCACGAGCAATAAGGAATAAATAAAATTTGCCTTTCTAGCTTTGATATATTTATAGTAGGTGCCTTGCTTACATTTCCGAGTTGGAATTTATAAATTTATTTTTAATGAAATGTTCTTAGACACCGACTCGTCAATTTGGACAATTGTCTACGTCTCCAAGAGCTTCCCAACACAAACTAGGTCCTATTCGTGGAGGGCAGAAGTCAAGAGCGGATCATGCGCCGTACGTGTCACCTCCAAGTTTATCTCAGCTTAACACAGCAGTTGCTGCGGGAACATCACCGACACTAATGGGTCCTACTGGCTCGTATGGTACTAATTATCTACTGCCGCCTGTGGAAAACGCGTGGAGAAGGGCAAACTCTGACTCTGCTATAAACTCTATCAACTCACTAATGATTCCTTCCGTCGTTCCGGACTCAAGTGAGGAGTCCTCTAACAATTCCAATGATCCCAGGGATGGATATATTCTGACAACGTCCCCTACAACAGGAATCCCACAATGTCACCAAATACTCGGTAAAGCTTCTGATACTCCTGGGGTTATACCAACTACTGTGGGTGACGGAACGTCACTCCTGGAAATTCCTACTTCGGTCTCCACCGGTTCTTTGCCTGATCTAACTAATTTTCAATTCCAAACACCTGTTCAACAACCTGTCGAGATTGAAGATCTCCACAATAATACATCACCGTACTCAACGGTATAGCAAAACTCTTTAACAATTTTAACTATTTTCTTAAGATAACTCCATTTTACATTTAGCTAGAAAATTATTTGAATTATTCTCCTTTTCAGAGTCCTTTATCAATGACCTACTCTCACTCGCCCACGAGCTGTTCTCCTCATTCCCAACAGCAGCCGACCGTAGCAGGATCTTTGCAACAGCACCAAGGACAGCAGCAACAACTCCCCCAAGTTCAGCAACAACCCCCACGCTCCCCAATACCAGCACATCAT
The DNA here is from genome assembly GCA_027744115.1 of Acrocyrtus sp. NNG-2020. Taxonomy (NCBI): domain Eukaryota; kingdom Metazoa; phylum Arthropoda; class Collembola; order Entomobryomorpha; family Entomobryidae; genus Acrocyrtus; species Acrocyrtus sp. NNG-2020. The sequence continues at coordinate 4,326 of JAHZND010003929.1, read as the reverse complement.
CATCAGAGCCATCAGCAATCCTCACAGCAGCAACAGCAACATCCAGCACACCAGCAGCAAACTCAATCCCTTGTACCTTCTTCGCAGGCGCCGCAGCCTCAGCAGCAGCAGCAGCACTCACCTAATTCTTCAATGCTGGACAATCCTATCACCGTCAACACTTCATTCCAACAATCTTTTACTCCTAATGAAAACGTACAGTTACCACTTTAAATATATTTCGAATTTAAATTGTATTCCAAAAAATTGCAAAAAAATTTTGCTGATTTTTTTAGCTAGTCTGCATGGTTTAGTTTTTTTAATCTGATTGTTTTTTTTCTTTCGTACTTTCTTGGTTTGTGATGACGATGGTTACTGCATGGTAAATTCTATTACATGATGGTTCATGCCATGTGTAGATGTTAACAGCTTACAGGTGCCCTCCACGACCTAGTCCACAGAACTCGCCTTCTCCTGTAATTTTTTAAAAAGTTTATTATTAATTTGACATTTTTGCTTATTGATTTGCTGTTTTTTATGTAATACTTGCGTTGCTATACAAAATCATAGGAATAGGTTCACATAGGAACTTTAATTGTTAACCCAACCAGTAAATTTTTATTTTTATTTAAATTATAAATTACGAATCTACTTGTTTCCACTAGCAGCTCAGCATAAACAAAGTGCTGCCAGATTTGAGATTTAGTATATATTTTATTTACTGGTGGGATTCCAAACTTTTAAACAAGTTCCCGTGTGAGTAATTAGTTATGTAGAAAAGTATTACCTTTAAACTAATTTATTTGTAACCGCGCAGTTTCGTAGCCCCAGTCCGCACGATGGCCAACTCTCGGCCCCACCAAGTCCGTCAAATCAGCCGCAATCTGCCGATTCGTTCTATCTAAGCCAGCAAGCAAACGCCTTGCAACAACATTTCGAGCAAATATCCATGGTACGTTAAATATTTGCAGTTTTAATTTTATTGCACGTCAGCAGCAAAAGTTATCCAATCTGTCTCTTGTAAAGTAACTTACATAATCAATGCCTTACTTTATTTATTACGTTTTGTCTGATATTATTTATGCCTGTTGTAGTAATTAGCTAAGAAATTTGTAAATTTTTATTTTTTAGGTGGATGGAACGCCTCAGAGAAATACAAATAATAATGGGCATTGGCAGGTTATTTATTACTTTAAGTTTTTATTATTTTCGTTTGATATTTAAAAATACTTCTGTTGTTTCAAATATGTTGCTACTTATATTTTTACTGCTTTCATGGTTTTACGTTATTGTGGAGAAATTTTTACAACTTCATATCTCCAAATGTATCTTTGCAAAATTAGGATTTGCTGATTTTGTTAAACGAAAACACAAAAAAAATTTGTTTTGGTATATGCAAAATTTTCAGCAGTTTGATTATAAATACGTGACTTGAAATTTGAAATATATAGCTCGTAATAGCTAAGCAGTATCGAAAGAGCACGTAATCGTAATCACAATCAGAAAAGAGTTGAAATGTTTTGGAATTGTTTTGTAATGCGGTTTTTTCGTTTTAATTACAGCAAGGAGGGGGCATGGTAAACAACTCGGTCTATTTCTACAATAGTGGACAACCAGTCGGAGCAACGGCAGGTGCGCCAAGCCAACAATCACCTTCTCACCACCAGCCGCAGACACCACAGACACCTTCTAGCATCCCTGACATAATATTTACCGGTAAACTTGCCTCACCATGACAATTACATTTTTTAAAATTGGTCTTTTTTTATGGGAGCCGTTTATTACTTCTAAATTGTGTAGAATTCTTGGGTACAGATTGTACAGATCCTCTAGAAGACTTTCTTGTGTCGGAAGCGGCTGCTGCAGCGTTCCGTGAAGGACTTGGACCTATAGATACTGGTGATTTTCAAATGCTTGCAGACCCCAACCTGGTTCTCCCAGACCCTCAGGCTGAAGACACTTTTAGATTAGATCGACTCTGAAATATTGCTCCAAATCTACCACAGCAACACTGCACCATCATCTTATTAAACTATTCACTCTCAAATTTTTGCCCTTCTCGGTCTCTTTTTCCACTATAAAAAATGTCAAATGTATACATTTAAAGTTTATGTAGTTGTACAGTATTGCTGTTTTTGCTATTTCGTACAATTTTATCCATATGAAATATTTAAGTATGGTTATCTTACTTTTACCATTATCCCTATAAGATTTAAATAATGTCAACTCACCGATTTGGCCAAAACTTGATGATTCCAGACAATTGGCAAATTGGCATGCGGATATTAATTTTTATATTTTTTAAGTGTTTTTTGGGTTGCCAGATTTTTAGTTCAGACCTCACCATTGCAGTATCTGTACCACTTATCTTTTGTAACTCAAACGTTCTTCTCTTAGATGAAAAAACGAAAATATAGGTTCAAAGCATCTATCTTTTGAGGTCTTTCAAGGGGAAAGTAAATCCATCGATTAACCCCCAAAATTCTCCTAAATTTGTAGAATTTTTCTTAAGCGTGCCAGAATTACGCAGTTTTGTTGGCATTTAGTTAAAGATATAAGTGAGATACGTATGATCTGCAAAATAACTTGTCTGCCAATAGAAAATATTGCTGGCAGACATTATTTTAGGAGCAACACAACGTACATGGAATTTAAATGCAATTTACAAGGGCAAAAAATTAATTTGTGAACTAATTAAATCTGTGCACACATTTAAAAGTACACGACACAAGCAAGTGTGAGGAATCTTGCAGAGAATGGAAATCATTTTAAAAAGTACTGCTACGAGGTATAGGCTCTCAGCTTAAAACAGGAATGGTTTGATTTTAATAAGGATATTACTGCTAATTGACCACATGCACATATACTAAGTTTATATAATAAATTTAAAAAAAAGTTGAACTTTTATCTAGACGAAGTACACGTCAAAAATCATGGAAAGGAAGAACATAACTTAATATGTATCGTGCATACCAGATAATTTCCTTTTTTGCCATGATTAAATACGTTATATCGTTTTAACGTAGAAACGCTTCGAAAAAGAGCAGTCATATGGTATGCGCCATATATAAAGTTGTCACGTGTCGTTGTACAATTTACTACAGTGAAATTATTACAAAAAATGTCAACAATTTTACCTTATGACTTTAGAGGAAGGATATATATTGATTAATAGCGGAAATGGGAAGCACTACTATTTTCCCGTGATTTAATATCTAAAAACATGGCAGAAATGCAAAAAATTCTTATTTTCTAATATATATTATGTTATAATTATGGAGCTCATTCATTTAAAAAAAGCGTGTAGAAGTAATTAATATTATAATGACCTATGTGTACAATTAATTAGCTTTTGGTGAAAAAAAGTGAGTAGGTTGATAAAGGTTTGATAGATAGTCAAAAAATGTTTATGCTAAACTTGTAATTAATTCTTAAGAGATGGAAATGAAGAAGTTTAGGTCTAGAGATGTATTTGTCATTCTAGGTTTTTATAAACAGCTTTACCAAACGTTTATGTAAGTTTGTACACGATGAAGAAAAATACTATTATAAAAATATCTGTTGAATTAACTTTAAAAATTTGTTTTTTTTTGAATAGACAATGTTTGCTAAATGGCTCTGGCCTATAATGGTGATTGTGTCTGATTGTGTTGCAATTATTATTAATGGCGACTCTTGGCATTTCCTATCCTTCCCTATACTGGCATTAAGTCATCCTAAAAATTCAACGATGAAACATATCAGCTAATTTTTAACTAACCGTAATAAATAACTAAAGTGACTTTGTGGCAAGTACCGCCGCATTGCAATAGAGAGCTTAAACATTTCTACAGTAGCATTTTCGCACCAGATGTAGCTCGTACACTGCTTTTCTACACCCAAAAAAGTGGTTCTGCTCTATACAAAATCATTCCTAAACTCTTAAATAATAATTTTTCCATATTAATAGCATGCATAAAACTATTCCGTCATCCAGCTACAATCTGCGTTAATATTGAAACTTTCATATATCTCACAAAACGAAATAATTTGCAACTAGAACGGGAATCAGAATTGTAGATTTTAAGCTCTCTAGTACATACCTTCAAATATACCAGCTTCATAATAGAAATCATCTGGTATTGAACACGCCAATAGTACACTTAGTAAAAACAAGCTCGTTGAAAAGTTTCTGGATTATATTTATACTTTATTTATATTTAAACTTTATTTTGATTATTTTGATGGCTACCTAATTAAAGCTACCAGAAACAAATTTCAGCTATCTCAAAGGGTCGTTTGTTCTCGGGCTACCCTTAAATTCCATTTAAAATAACAGTAGCAAATTGCAAAGGACGTGATTTAAAG
>JAHZND010003928.1:0-17075 GCA_027744115.1 Acrocyrtus sp. NNG-2020 | reverse complement strand
AGGTCTTGTCTCAGTAAAGTGATGAAATTATAATCATAGGATTTTGTCATCCGAACGAGACAAATAGCATCATTGACAAGTTCTACAACATCCCCATTTCGTTGAAAAACGTTCTTCTTGACTACGTTTACGTTTCTCCAAATTCGATTAATATCAAAATTTTTAAAACCAAAATCGTACCTGAATCTTTAGGTGTTAGGTTAAACATGATGATTGATTGTTTTGCCTATTGCTTTATTGTTGCCCAAAGATTCTAAATACAATTTTACCAGGTATACTAGCGTACAAAATGTAGTTTTGTAGTAAGTAAACCAATAAACTAAATAATTAATGTCCGCCTGACCTGACACCACCTATGACAAGACACACTCAGGACGTACATAGGTAAACGCATGCAGGTACTAAACAGATAGGCACGGGCACGACATTATCAGAACGCACGCACGCACACTGACTCAATTCAAACAAACAATCTCTTTTCTCAGTCTCATATTGCACCTAACATATAGACTAGTAGACAGACTAGACCTATCATTCCAATTTGCAATACATGCATGTACATGCACCGTGCAGGTCCAATCGAGGTAAATGTTAGTGAACTACTACCACATACATACCTTGGTAATATGTTAGTTTAGTAAGTAGGATACCGGATTTTGTAAACCACTCATGAACCTACAAACATACATAACAACACCAAGAAAAATTAGCGATTTTAGCTTGGGGATGACAGATAAGTACTGGAATTTATCCTTTGTTGCGCTCATTAGTTACTGAGCTGAGTTAGTCTGTAGTCTCTCTTCAGTCCTAGCCTGCTCTTTGCATTGATTAGGCTAGGCTGGATTTACAACATGCTAATTTTGTTGATCTTGGCTTTGACGAATTCTTCGTACTCTGTAGTTGTGATAAAAGGTCCATTACTACTTACTGGAGTGGCGCTGTGCGAGGAAATTATATCAAGCTTGACAAGCATCTAGAACGAGAATTGAGAAAAGGGAAAAGCAGAACTGATTAAAGATAATACAATACATTATGTAATAGTAACTTTGATTTAACAACCACTTATGACTTTACAGACTACCGCGCATAGGGTATTGTGTGTGGCAACACTGGCAACATAGCAAAAGAGCAACAGACTAAACTAGAGGGAGAGGAGAGACGTAAAAAACAGTCAACAAGCAGCATAGCAATAATGCCAATAATACATAATAGCACACAATAGCAGAAAAAGGAGTGTTGCTTTTGCTTGCTTTCATTGCATGTTTTCCTTGTCGCCGTGTCGCCGTATAATGAAGTGAAGTCATCTGTATTTTTGCTGTATAGGACTATAGGAGTTCATTTTAGTCATCATTTCATCAACTTGCTCAGTTGTAGTTGGCTGCTGGATCTTTCGTTCGCCCTTCCTTAATACTTCCTTTCTTGACATTTCCACAATTCCGCACTGTGATTTTGACATTTCCATAATATCCATTGTTTTTATTCCACTTTTTGATTTACACTCACCGATTTACCAGTGAGTTTTCTCCTGTCTTTGATATTATCTGATTATCCTTTTAGTTAAAACATTTATTCAGTGGGCGTACTGACTTTTATTTCCAGGAATATGGTAAGTATTGAACTAAGGCAATTATAACCATAAACAAAAAGCACTACTTTAGCTTGGCTGACAGACAACTCACTGAAACATATTCCAAACTTGTCATGTCAATCAGTTAGTACGTTTATGGAATATGTATTTTCTTATAATTTTACGTATCTGCCATCTACCATCTATAGTCGGGTGATATGCGCGTTTGTGATTTGGACCCTGATCTGAAAAAACTTCTTATGGACTTTCGATTTAAAAAAAATAACGCTGAAAACTGTGCCATTATTAGTAAGTGTGTAAGGTGTAATCCACCATATATGTATTATGTATTTGCCAAAGTTAACATTATTGTAAAATGGCCTAACATAACAAACAAAAACCTTGTTTTTGATTTTGAATAAACTAACCATAAATTTTTTCCTATTTCTTCAAAGTGAAAGTAGATCGTGAGACACACCGGATCGTGCTGGATGAAGAAGTGGATGTAAGAATTGCGATTATAATGTTATACAAGCAAAAATAAATTTTTTACTACCAGTGAATCATTATGGGGTATGATTTTATATCACTTACTTGTAATTGTGGCATAATTTAAGTTGCATATCCTTTTTCAGGATCTGGAATCCGTTTCAACTCTGGTAGAGGAGCATTTACCCAGTCATCAGCCACGCTTTCTTGTTTTGTCTTACAAAGTTACCCATTCGTCAACAAATCGAGTTTCATTTCCACTTTGCTTTATCTTCATTTCCCCTCGAGATTGCAACCCCGAACTGCAAATGATGTATGCAGGAAGTAAGCTTAGCCTTCAAAGAGAACTAGATATCACAAAAGTGTTTGAAGTCCGAGAGTTGGAGGAGCTTACTGAGGAATGGCTGATGAGTAAATTGGACAAATAAATCCATATCAGTTGTAAAAAAGAGTGGAATGCAAGAAGAAAAAGCAAGGCAATAATAGTTACGCTGTATTTTTAATCAATCAATTATCAATGCCATTAAGATATTAATATTTATGTATGTATATCTTAAATTATTTGCATTACATTAAATATTTTCTAAAGACTTCAGCTGTTCCGGTGCCCTACCATATATATGTAAAGCTATTGTTTCGTGTGTAATACAATTTAAAGTTATCAAGGGTTCCTTTTATTATGTAACTTAAGCTTAACTTATGTACCACTTCATTATCTACCTACCTACTGTATGTACATAGGTATTAATTACTATATTGTCTCGTTATATTTGATAATTACTATTCTCCTTCACAGAAGATATTTTATAATTACTTGCTAATATTCTCTATAGAATCCTTTCCTGTTGCCTGCTAAAATGTGATTATTAAATGTTCTTTGGATTTTTCTTGGCGGTGTTTAGAAGAGGTAATACATATATGGTCAATCTGTCCGTCACCTTTGTCAATAAAATATAATTTATTGCATGTTTATATTACACACTTTGGCTCAAAACCAAAATAGCACCCAGTTGTATATTTTCACGTGGTATTTCCACCTTTAAGCTTTAATTAATGATTAATAATGCCAAATAGCGAATAGCGTATTTGCTAATTTTAGCCTAACTGTAAAAATATTCTTTTACTATCTATCTACCATCATAAAATCTTTGGATTGACAATTTTCTCAGACATGTGACAAGGCGCCACTAAAGTTCGTTTGTACGAATATCTTTATTAACCTATTTAACAGAATATTTTAATATCATATGCTTCACAAACCTTCATTATCTCTAGTCTCTAAAAAGCCTTTGGAAAACAATCGTTTTTAGAATATGGTTGGAATGTCCATTTCATTGTTAACACGGTCTCTACGAATAGGCGACCTTGCTCAAATCGAAGCATTCAGTAAAAATCTTTAACGTTTGCGGTACTCTTACAGTTAATACTTTGGTTTTTTCCTGATCCACCTAGTTTATTGCTCCCAAACCCGCTTATCTTATCATCATACATATAATGTACCGTACCTCCTCACTGGTATTCCTACTACTACATACGACGAATTCCTTCAAGGCTCCAAGTACAGAAAATTTAATTACTTTTAATGTACATCATAAAATACTCATTTTCAGTTCCAAGCACATGGAACCCCGTTTATCACTTACTTCTGAAAAACTGCATTACTTATCTTACGCCATGGACGTTTTTTGAATCAGTCTTTGCGAATTCTTTGATTTTTGTTCGACATCGGCCACATCAGTTACACCGTTGAAGGCTGTGCTTTCTAACGCACTTGCATCTAGAGACTTTTCCCCACAACTTTTATCTAATTCCTCTCGCACAAAATTTGCTAGCTCACTAGGAAAGTTATCCACTCCTTCGTATCCTGTTATAAAACCAAGGTATTCTTTACTTTTCTACAACTTACAATAATAGGTATGGCAAAAAGTATTTATACCTGGAAATCTGTCCGCCCCCGTGCAATATGTAATGAAAAAAATGATTAAATAGTTAAATACTGCTTTGGTGGTCACTTAATCATTCCAATTTTATGGAATTTTGTACCGTAGTTGAAATTTCATTTTATTTTATAGTTAAAATTAGTAGAAAATTTTAGAAATAACCTAACCATTGCTTTTACAACTTACTACTTACGCATTCACATCCAGAACAGCTATTCTGTAAAAAATAAATTTAAAAATTAAATTAAGCGAAGACAAAGAGAACGCCAAACGTTACAATAATAGCACGGCGTTTCTACATGATTGACAATTAATTAGTATAATATGCACCCTCGCCGTACCTTCCACTGCAGGCTTCCACAATGACATCTATACCAATCAATCCTAAGCCCATGCAATCCGTAATTGCTTGAACTATCTGATCAAGCATCTCTGTAGCCGGACGATCATTTGTGTGGCCGTTCACTAGCACCCCGTGATCCTGAATTTGAAGAGACAACTGACTGGAAGCATTTGCTTTAGATATTTCACCTCCATCAAAATGTATTGGAGCCATATCTAAATACAAACACGTGAATAAATGTGACGATTTTATATACATATTATATCATATTATCATTTTACAGCTTACAGCTTTATTGTATATGATTAATACCTGTACAGTTAAAAAAGTTTTTAATTGATGGCCTGAGCACAGTAGTATATTTCCGGCCTAATGCGAATAGTTTGTATAAGATACCATTGTGGTTTACAAAAGTTTGGATGACACATGGATACGCAACTTCTTTTAAGCCAGCTTCGTTGAATATTAAAGTCATCTGAAAACGAACTTAAAATCATTGACACATACCCAAATCTTTACAATATAAATAATATAATACGTACTTAATTTTGAGGGTTAAGCTTAGACATTACCTGGTGGGCAGAACTAGACCCATGCGCGACTACTGGCTTACATACTGTAAAACAAAATATATTTTGTCTTATCTTACTATGAAAACGATAAATTAATTATATTATAGCAAAAAATGATAGAACATAAATAATCATTTCAATTTGAAATTTTGTGGTGGCTGGATTCTGAATTATAAATATTACATTACAAACACATTAAAAAGTAAAAAGTAATTCTCAGAAAGATAATTCTATACCTGCTGGAAATTTCACATTGGAGATACTCAACAGATCGATGTTTTTACCGTAATTGTCAGTAAGAAGTTCAACAAAAGGAGGAATAAATATGACAGTATCTGTAATTTCAAGAAGTTAAATAAAGAAAAATTTGTGAATCTTTTGCAATGTGGGTCCAATTAAAACTAAACTTACCTTGCTTAAAAAGATGACAATTATTTATAATGGAGTAAGTTTTGTACCGATTAACAAGGGTGCGAAGGCTTCTAATTGGATCCATAATCCTCATGTTGGGGTTTTCATTCTCGTAAGATTCAAACCGACGGAGCAGTTCTTTTGCCTGGTTAGAGTAAATGAATTTATTAATTTTATTTTTTTACACCTTGGCCAGAAGAGTTTGTATTGATGTACTCCATACCTCATCATCACCAATTTCTGCTTTAGCGATGAAATCGGTCAGTTTATGCAATATTCCATGAAATGGGCCCTGGCAGCTCAGTGACCTTTCCAAATCAATCTAAATTTAAAGAGGAGGGTTTAAAAAATCTAACATTTGCTAGAAAGTTAATAATACAAACAATTACCTTTACTGGTTCAATATTCCTTTTCCTTATAACACAAGCAATTGAAAAAGTACATTTTAATTTTCAAATAAAATTTCCATTGATTAAACTTTATCGTAAATTATGACAAATATTGACAATGACATTTAAACAATGACATAAAAATATTTTCATACCGAAGCGCGTCTTCGATCTCTGAGAGTGACAATTTTTTAGACTTTTTCTCGCTGAGCCAATACCCCAAACGCTTCTTTGATCCAGGCATGCTTGCAATAATTGCTACGAATCCTGTCAATGAAGTAGCCACAACAAATCTCAGGTGTATGCAAAATCTGAGCAAAATTTGCTAAATGACAAACTTTTAAGTTAACTCACTCTACTCTGCTTATTCAAACTAAGTCCTATGACTTTGATCCCAATGTTCATTACCGCTTTGTGCAACCGATAACCTGGAATTTTAAAGAAATTTGTTAATTAACACTCACACATTACTCACTCCCACCGGGGACAGGACAATACAGACGATGATAATCTACTATACAGTCAACAGTAGACAACACCACAAAGAAGATTATTGGCGTAACTCGTATACTGCGCTGTAAGTTGTTGTAAAATATAAACCTGAAACTCCGGAAATGGGAAGGAGTTTTTCATTCAGGTTTTCATCGACAATTTTTCAGATGCTGCTGCTGAACAACTACTTGCTCTGTTATTACACGCTTGCTTATTCCCCACAAAACGATGAACGAGTGCATTTGGGCATTTTCACCTTCACTATTACTACTACATACTCACACGAGCGTTCATCTCTTAGACGAGGACGAGATAATCAATCATTTCACAAAAAGATAAGATTAAAGATTACAATATCAGGATTATGACGGCTTGGACGAGTGAGTGCATTTAAATACTCAAAACCGGTCAGTTATAATGCCTCAGTAACTAAAGGTGGTAAAGGCAGAATAATACTGACTGACAACGTCACACATTCCGCAGCTGATGGCTTGTGCTCTTATGGTGGGACTCATGATGGGGCATAATGAGACGGAGAAGATCTACAACCTACAGCAGACAGCTACGGAGAATGCGAGAATGCTGATGACAGTGTTGCTTTGCATATTCTGCTCGGTATGCTCAGCTTCATTCAGCTCACCACATACATAATAAAAGTCATGTCGACGCAAAGTGAACAAAGAAAAGAAAAGAATGCCAAAAAATGAATACTTATTTGCATATTCTTGGAGAAAGAAAGACTCGAAGGCTAAAAAAGGTGACATTTCCAATCTCCACTCGACGACTCGATGTCGATATATGTACTTGTACTCGAGTCGTCGAGTGAAGACTCGGGTTTGAAATTGATGATTGAATTATAGTTGTGTGGTCTGATGGTCGTGGCGTTTCTAGCCCGTACCGTCCCGTACAGTGTCAATTGTCGTTGGGTAGGGAGATTTGATTTGAATAGTGAAAAAGTGAAGCATGAACTACGAAAGTTGACTGGACTGGACAAAGCAGCATAAAAAGGAATTTGTGAAACACGAAAATATTAAAATTTCTTGACGCTGTTAGAAGACGACAGACATTTTTCAAATGAGCTTAGTCTGCGTACGTCGCAGACTGCGACTCGCAGTTGCATTGCTATTGCTTGCACACAAACTAAATCTTCCTCGTTTTTACTTTAGTTGTTAGTTGTTGTTCGTGGTCTTTGGAGTTTTAGGATTTTAGAGTGCGCTATTGGATTTTTGTGTGGTCTGTTGGTGAGTGAATACTGAAGAAGAGCTAAACCGGTTCTAGTTAAGTCCTAACCGGAAGCGTGGCAGTGCAATTGGAAGGTCGTTAAATTGGAGAAAAGTGTAAGTCTCGCAGAATTAAATTAAAATTTAAAAATCGGTTATCTGTTTGTTGTGGGAGTTACGATTGATTAGGATAGGAGGCTAAAAAAAACTCCAAAGGAGTTGGCGATTGCACTGTAATCATTGCAGCTTTTTTTTGCAATGAATTGAGAGTGGCGTAGGCGTAATCTTTCCTAACCAATTCTCAGTGATCTTCGAAACTGGATAATTGACAATTAAGTAATTTGCATGTTTTAAATTTATGAAAATCTTTGTTAAACGTCGCAGTAGTAAAGGTAAATTAATCTTTTCCTAGAAGATTTTACGCAACAATCATTATCATGTCAATACCAATAGTATCGTTAAAATTAAAGATTTCCGGTTAATGGTGCGCTTGTAGACGATTTAATATTTTTTAATATCAGGTTTTCATTTTTGGATTCCTAAACACATGAAGGGTGAAGGAAAAAACGGCGACGGCAAATTGTTGGGTACAGTGTACAAACGCAAAGCCCAATCGCACATGTATTTCTCTGTCTGTGGCCTGTGGTTGCTTGCTGCGAAACAAGTTGAAGTTAGATTATTGGAATGGTCTAGTATGCTTACTTTTTTCTCATAGCTTTTGATCGAAAGGGGAAAGAGCAAAGAATTCTCAGCTGATAATATCTGGCTCTAGCACATACGTATTAATACTTGTATCTCTATGTACTTTCTTCTTATTCACAGCGTTTAAGATAAATATTTTGTTAAAAGTTTACGATAACGATTACTGTCGCTGTTAAGTAATTATACGTCTACTTTATACGGAATTTAATTGCCGATGATAGTTCATTAATTTCTAAAACGATTTCCATACAAAAACAAAAAGCAAAAAAACCGTTCTTTGCTCCGAGTAAACAATTGAGAAACGAAAAATATAATGAGTGATCGTAATTGGAGGCTGCTTTTGTGACGCGTGAAAGTGCTGACAGTGGCAGCGACGACATGTCATTAGCCTGTGTGGTTTTGTTAGCGCTAGAAGCATATCATCGTTTGACGTTTTACGGAAGAAATACTTCTTGATATAACGGTTACAATTTTTTTAAATCAAATCAACATGTCAAAGCGAAGCTTGAATAATTTCTTTCAGTTCACAAGTATGGAGCTCCCTCCTGTAGTTGCCCCCACCAGTACTACTGGTTTGCAAAACTATTCTGGATGGGATGAGACCAGTGATGATGAAATGTCATCTAAGGCATCCACTGTGGAAGCCCAACAACGGGCCGAAAACTTTGACTATACTAAGAAGCACATAGAAGAGGAACGACGGAAAATTGAGGCTGTAAGTGCAAATTATAAGTCAGTTTTTATTAGCACCTCATCTGAATGCAAACAACGCACGTAAATAACAGAAGTAGCAGTGTGTCTTATAATAATAATAACTTTTTAAAAATTATTTTTGTAGCTGAATTTTCGAGCTAATGCGGGAGACGGGAGTAGAGGTCGTGGTAGAGGTATGGGACGAGGAAGACGAGGTAGAGACAATGCATGTAATCAAAATCAAACTGGCCAGAGACGTCAACTAAACGACGATTTACAGTCGTCGGGAAGATCTGTATATGGACAAATGCCTGACAGAAGAGGGGCGGACGTAGATGTGTTTTTGAAGTATGATTTTAGTCAAAGAATGTTTGATACTTCGAAACTTGTCATTAATGAATATCGAGGAAGGGTAAGTTTAAAGTTGAAGTTATTACTGAATGAAATAAAAATTATTTTAAAATTTATGTCGCATTGAACTTTTTACCGCGCGGCATTAATAAATTGTGCGTTAATATTATATTAAATGTATATGTAAACGTTTAATATATTTGATTTTGAAATTTGATTTCATTTAGATACTGGCTAATTTGAGAAATCATCAAATTATGACTGTGGAGGGCTTTACAGGTACGTGATCGGAGGATTCAAGCAGTTAATTTTCCTTATGTATTTACGTAGATTGATATACCGAAGTATATCTTTAAATCTTTAATGATTACTTTATTTACATTATCTAATAGGTTGCGGTAAAACTACTCAGGTAAGGTTGTAAAGTTAATGACAATGCCAACCTTTTTTTTGGCTATTTTGAAAATGCTAAGTTTTTGAATGTACAATTTACGGTTCTTCGTTGCTATTTAAGGTGCCACAGTTCATTTTGGACGAAGCCGTTGAAAATGAAACCAGTTGCCGCATTGCTGTTAAAATGTTATGTCTTTTTGAATGTACAATTTACGGTTCTTCGTTGCTATTTAAGGTGCCACAGTTCATTTTGGACGAAGCCGTTGAAAATGAAACCAGTTGCCGCATTGCTGTCACACAACCCCGACGAATAGCTGCAATCTCGGTTGCAAATCGTGTAGCTACAGAACGGGATTGTCATCAAAAAAATTATGGGTGACGAGTATGACAAAGAAACCAAAATAATTTTAATGTCGGCCACGCTTGATAAAAAGAAGTTCGATGGATACTTTCCGATGTGGGAGACTCCAGAATTAAGTGAGAAAGTTTCCAATGTTGTGGTTGAGGCACGAACTCATTTCCCTATCAAGGAAAGTTATCTGGAAGATGTCGCTCCAGAGGCTGTAAGTTTAAATTGTGAACTTTGTGTTGCACCATTACCATTGCAAATTTACCTACTGCACATACATGTATGTATATGGTACGCCATGCTGTTTTATTCATTTTCAGGGTTACGAGTGCTTCGATTTTATAAGTACTGAAGAGCCAAGGGCTCATCAAGAATGCTATGAGATTTCGACAAATTTAATACAAAGATTAGATTTTCTCGAAGAGGAGGAATGCAGGAAACTAAAGGCTAAGGCGCCCGTTCGAGGAGCTGTACTGGTGTTCTTACCGGGACTACTTGAAATCGAAACGATGATGAAAATACTTGCTGAAGTGATTACTGCAAAAATTAGGTATATAATTGCATGATTTTTCAACTTAGCAATTCAGGATAATCTACGACAACAGTTTCATCATACCATTAATAATTATTATTATAATATCATTATAATAATGACTAAATGTGTATGAATATAAAAATATAAATTCAGTCAGGGACAACCTCCGGAAGTAAAGTGGACCGTGCTACCTCTCCACTCTACGATTACAAACGAAGAACAACAACGAGTATTTATCCCAGTGGGGAGTGGCAATCGTAAAATAATTTTGGCAACAAATATCGCAGAAAGTTCAATAACAGTACCAGATATTAAATATGGTAAGTAAAGTTAAAGTCGATGTTTTTCATTTTCAAATTATCTGCTAATCATGAACGTACGAACAATAATCTTAACTATATATGTTTTTAATTAAAAACAGTTATTGATTTTTGTTTAACCAAAAATTTGAGCTGTGATACTTCCACACATTACACCTGCTTGCGTATGGATTGGGCGTCCAGAAATCAGTGCATTCAGCGAAGAGGCAGATGTGGAAGAGTTGCAGCAGGAATTGTGTACAGAATGGTCTCGCGAAAATTTTATGTACGACATGCTAAAACATTGTGTTATTGAAAAAACTCACGGACCAGGGTTCTGCATAGTATACATATTACATACATATACTGAGAACCTTGGTCCATGGATATAGAAGAAAGTTTAATTCAGAATTCCAGCAAATTAATATTGTTATCATTATAAACATACAGGACAATAATTTGAACCAGGAAGCCTCACCAGAGATGTTACGATCTGCTTTAGAGTCTGTTGTTCTACAGGTAAAACTGTTAGACATGGGTCAACCCGAGGCTGTGTTGGCTTTAGCTGTGGATCCTCCTCAGAAATTGAATATAAAACGAGCTGTATCAAATTTGAAAGAAGTATGATAGTGCTTAATCAATTATATATCGCTTGCTATCGAATGAATTAATCCCACAGTAATAAGTTAGTGCGCAATTTAATTTAAACACAGATTGGAGCTTTAACAATTTTGATTGATGGCAATTATAATGCATACGATGGAAATTTGACATTCGTCGGGCGAGTATTATCACGATTACCTATTGATATTCGCTTAGGTCGACTTATCCTTTTAGGACATGCATTTGACTGTTTGGAGGAAACTGTTATTATTGGTACTGTAGCTTCAATTTAAGTTTCTCAATTCAATTGTAAATTTAAATTTTGATTATTTATAACAAATGTTTCCTCCATGAGTTCTTTATTTATAACTTTCTTCTTAGCTACCGGATTAAGTGTGAAGTCGCCGTTTGCCTATCCGTACGCAAAACGATTGGATGCCTATTTATCGAAATTAGATTGGTCAGGGAACAGTTTTTCTGATTGCATTGCTTTGTTGAATACGTACAGGGTAAGATCGTATACCGTTTTTATTAACATAACAATTTGATTAAAACCTGACCTGTAATTTGTTTCTTAACGTAATTAGGAGTGGCAAAAGCGAATTAGTCAGAGGGACTTTGCTAGCCCCGCCGATGAAAAAGCATGGGCTAGGAATTGCTTTGTTCAGCTGATATCATTAAAGTAAGTTACATTAATTTATTTTAACTAGGCTATTTTTAGTACGTAAGTTCAATAATATTGTCATTCACAGAAGCAAAGATAACTTTAAGTTTTTGTTATTAGGGAAATGAGAGTCCTTGGGGATGAGCTCTTTAAACGTTTAAAGCATTGCGGGATAGAATTGACGCCAGCTGCAATAAATAGAAACAGTGAGGAGCAGATGCTTTTACTTAAGGTAAATACCGTAGCAAATTACTTTGTAGGCAATGTATGCAATACATATCCCATATTTATTTATCAGTCTATTCACTTATTTTTACTAGTTGATAATTGCGGGGGCGTTCTATCCAAATTATTTTAACTGGCCGAGACCAAATCCTAAAGACTATCATAAAGAAATAGCCAGAGAACTGAATGCCAGGGACCCTTTCACTTCGGTCGTGTTCCAGGGGTTTCCAATGGAGCAACCTGGAGATTTGTGAGTATTAAAATAATGTTATAGCTAATGGGTTTAAAATAGGCAAACATACAATTTTTGTACTTTAAATTTCAATGTATAATTCAAAATTTATAACATAGTACATATTGTGTTGAAATTCAAATCAGGTACAAAAAAATCATAGGAAAGACGGTGGCATACCAATCGTGCCTGCCTATTTTGAACTTTAACGGGTCCCGAGTAGTTGTCACTTTTGACTCTCGAGGCAATTACATTGGACCAATCAGTACTGCCGTGTACCGAGCCGTTAAGTTGCGACAACTACGCCAAATCATTACTTTTGCGACTCCTAGGTACTTTTCTAATTTTGATACTTTTGGTCTTATATTTTATTGGCAACATGTGTGTACTTACTTACTGTGGACTAATTCGAACGTTTTCTTGTAGCCGCGAGGATGCCTACAACATGGTTACTGAAAGATTTCGAGAGTTAGAGTCAAATAAACTTGTACCGTGCCCAGAACAAGTGAAAATGCCCAAATTAAAAATTCGTCGTATTGAAGCATGTATAACTCATGTAAGTGACGTTACTTCACATGAGTGTCATATGTTATTTCCAATCACCTATACGTTATGAGTGCACGCTATATAGACACTTGGACACAAAAAATCAACAGGTATATAATGTAATGCATGAATTTTTATTTCTTGTTTTAGATTGAGTCACCGAGAGAATTCTTTATCGTCCTGAAAAAAGAAGAGTCTGCCACAGAGAAAATTCAAGCTATGCTAAGGGGCAATCATTTAAGTTTAACGACTCTTAGAAAACCTGATTGTCAACCAGGGCAGTTTTGCATTGTGAATTACAGGGGCCAGAACTTTCGCGGGCGAATTGATGCAGAAAGAGAGAATTATGAATCACTGTTTGTACGTAAAACAACACTTAGGACGCGTGCACAAATTTAGTTACAATTTTACGTGCCTACTCATTCACCTTTTGATTTTATTATGGTGTCTAGATTTACTTGATTGATCGTGGAACAAGCACGTGGGTTCGGCGTCAACATGTGTTTGCCGTAAATGAGCGTCTACTTAAGGAAGGAATACAAATTTCTCCCGCCTTAGTAAGAACCCTCCTGATTATGTGTTAGGGAATTGAATTCAATTTAGTCATTAGTCTAATGGTAGTCTCCGGTAATTACGATCTAATATCAATGAAAGTGGCATTCTTATACTTTTGTAGGCAATCAAATGCCGTTTAAGGGGAATTCGTCCAGCTATGCAAACTGGAAACGTTTGGTGTCGGGAAGCTATGCAGCTCTTCACTAATTACTGCGCTCAAAGTCATAATACTGTGACTGTTGACGTATGCTATAAAAGATTCAATTACGACTATGCATACAATGTTTCTGTAGCGTTGTTTTTGTTTACTATTTATTTTGTGTGAAATTGTTTATTTTCATAGATTTACTCAGTTGTTGAATCTGTCATATCATGTGACATTATTTCGGAAGAGGCGAGGAAAGATGGGTCCACTTTATGTGACTTGTTGTTGGAAAAAAAATTCGCGGATAAGTTTAGCGAATCTAGAGAATCAAATGTAGGAACATGCATGATGCAGAACAGCGACTTGCTCTAATTGAACTTAATACATATGCGTTTTAATACTTTTTGTTTTAGCTGAGTGCTTGCTCATGGTTGGTATTCATAATTTTTTTTCTCAGGAGAATAACATGATAAGGGAAAGACTTCAAGATGACACCAAAGGGCTAGTAGACCATTCCGAGTACCAGGGGCACGAAGAACAACAAAATAAACCATTTATTCCGGAGCGAATGATAGACGGTCCCATGTTAAAGAACGAACCACAGAGTCAAGCCTCATTACGTGGTCCTCACAGTCCTCTCGAAATAACTTTCAATTCTTTGTGCTTCGGTGCTCATTTGAAACAGGTGGTAATAGATGGAAGCAGTACAAACTCTGTCACCTTGGACCAAGATCCTTATGATTCATCGTCAAGAATGATGGTTGCAGCCAATGTAGCGGTTTCTCATCGTTCAGGACATATATTAGCAAGGTGAGTTATCGAACAGCAAATCTAATAGTAGAAAGGGCCGTAAATTACGGCCCTTAATAGATGTATTTCTTGTCACTTGTAGAGAAACAACCGTGATGCCACCGATTCCTGGTTTGTGTGGGCTACTGGCCATGCTCTTCTGTCCTAAACTGGAATTTCGTACAGACGAAGATTGCACTATCTACACGGGATGTGTTACCGGACTCGGAATCGATCCAAGCGGCGAATGCATTTTTCGTGACCATGATATGGAAATCGTATTTGATACGCAGATTGATGAAAATGATATTAGCACGGTATTTTACATTTGCAAATCTTTTATTTTATATGCATTGTCTCTTGTCTGACTACTCAAGCTCAACGAAATTTCAATTTTCAGATTAATTCACTTAGATCAGGCATGAGCTCTATTTTGACAGAAGAAATGTCTAATAGCAATATTCGTAACCTTCGGCGCGTTATGCGAAATGAAGCCATTGGGTGGGTATTCATTATTATAACTTACTGGTCAGGGATTACCTACCTACCTATACACAATAATGTTTTGCTTTGTGTGGTCTTTTGCAATGAGGAGGAGGTACTAGTAAATGCTGGATTTCGTAATTTAGTAGATAAGTTTAATGTATTTAATATAAATAGGTTACTACAACGCCCTCGGAAGGCAATGGTAGAGGAGATTTGGCCGGAACAGGTGCACCAGTGGAATTTGCTCGATCCAAATAATCTAGAGCACAAGGAACCGCTTGCAGAAAGACATGCCAATGCTGTATTTCCACCGCATAGAAAAGTCAAGTTGGAGAAACCTATAAGTGGTAGAGAACAAGGCTCTAACCGTGGCATGTATTTCTTGCCAAACGATAAAGCACACGGATGAGGCGAACACAACAGCTTGAATGATGGATAATCTCACTCCCTAAAAATGTTATGAAGCCTAATGCATTTTTGTTAGATCATTTTTATATTCTCTGAATTAGTTTTCTAACGCTATTTACTTCAGCTTCAGCACAAATCAAATACACATTAATTATCGTTTTCATGTTCTTAGTCTTAGTTTGTTTTAGCGTTCACTGTTTGATAGACTGAATTTGCCACCGATAATAATGTGATGAATGGATGAATAATAATTTGTAAAATGTACACATACTTTTAAACTTTGTGTATGTCCCATATATATGAAATTGTAATAATCAATAAGCCACTGCAACGTTGTTATACATGGAGAAGTTTTATTAATAAGATGTATGAATTAATTGTCTGTGTCTATTTAAAGTGTGAATTGAAATGAATTTCAATAAAATTTTCGTATTGTCGTCCTGAAACAAAAAGTTTACAATATATTATGTAATGCTGATTTTATTAAACATCCTCGGCTAAAACTAATCACGATGAAATTAAATTAAGATATAATTGTACAAAATACTGGGTGTGTGGGCTCGGGTGTAATGTATGAAATTACGTAGTCATACTATTTCCCTCATATTTATTCAACAAATCAGCGTGCTAAAATCAGAGCCATTCTAGGCCCACAAAAAGGGTCTCTCTGCCCAGCGTGAAAGAAAAAAGAATATCGTTCATTTGTGAATGATGCAATATTAATAGGTAACTGCAATATGCAATATGACAATAAATAGATTTGCTATTTCACCTATCACCATCACCGTTCTAATATTTTTCGTGAAACTTCCATAAAAAAATGCATGCAAAAAGTTCTTTGTTCATCTTCTGCTCTTGGAAACTACCAGCAATCAACAGCATCAGCACTTGCTTTAGTTGCTTTCATTTCGTTGAAATTCATTCTTCGTTGTTTGTTATCATCAATTTTATTGATCATCGTTATATACTATACACACTGCGCTTCTAATGCGCTAATGCACTAGTACGTAGTTGTATTACATAGTTTCCGCGTTTGTAAAATGTAATCAAGAAAATGAGCTGCTGATTCAATACGGGACAGGACATGGACGGACGGACACACACGCAGGATTCGCATTCACGGAAAGCCTTCAGTTCATGCTATCTTAGTAATGATTATGATAGTAGTATGGTATGGTTAGTACTTGTACTTGCACAATTGTACGTACGTACAGTACGAGTAAAAACACAGCATGTTTATGGATATGTGTGGATGAATGATGAATACGATTATAGTACGAACGAACGACTGATGGACAAGAGCAGGTTAGAGGTGCCCCGTTTGTGGTAATGGTACTAGTAGTGGTGCATGGCTCTTTTCAAAAATATTGTCATATGGTAAAGTAAAATCTGAAAGTAAACGGAACTAGCAAAACTAGTTAATAATCTGTGGAACGAATATTTAATGGAATTAGTAATTTGAGTAAGAAATATTAAATTAACTGGGGAAGGAAAAAGGGAAACGGCTGGAGAGTCAAAAAAAAGGAGAAGGTAAGTGTGGATTAATACAATTCAAAAAGCTTGAAAGAATGTTATTTTGTGTTGATTTGTGAAACGGTGCAGTTACGTATTTGATATTTTAAATATATTTGGAACATTTATTTTTCAGATTAAATTACAGTGGTTGTGAATAAATAG
>JAHZND010003927.1:0-116348 GCA_027744115.1 Acrocyrtus sp. NNG-2020 | reverse complement strand
TAAGTTGGCATTCTCGCAGTTCTCGATTAAAGAAGAAACAAGGCAAATTGCAGTCGATAAGAAGTTTCATTAAGATAACCTCACACCCATCAACAAACAATTTTTTTTGTTAGGATGAGATGAGAAAAAGAGCGGAGGAGTATCTTCTGTATTTTTTTCCACTGAATCATTGAATGTGGCTTACATGTTGGCTGTGATCTTTCATCATGTATAAGATGACTACGATGATGGGGTAGTGAGCCATTAGACTCCAACCCTAAAGGAGTTTTTAGGGACTAAAGCCACAGTGCAATACTGACAAGTGCGTAGAGCTAAAGAAGTGTGTGCTGTGTCCTATGCAGGGCAGAGATAGAGAAGTACCCACAAAAAAAGGAGACTGGCTTCACTTGTTTCTTCAAGGGAAAAAAGGTCCTAGTCCTATCCTTTATTATTTTTAAAAGGATGAATATATTGTTCAGTAAATGATGAGGTGGATGACGAGGACGATATGGCGTACTTCAAGTGATGTTGCCGATCAAGCACTATCACCACCGTTTTTTTAGTAATGGGCAAAAAAAAGTTTTACTCTTGAGGGAATGTAATAATGAGAAAAAGTTTATTTTGGGGATAAAAAGAAAATATCTGTCTGCAGTCTGCAGTAAAAAGAAGAAAAGTTTTTTTAAAAAAAACGTAAGTACAAAGTATATGGTGTACACACATTGTCTTATCAGGAGTAAGTCTATTATGATTAGTGATAAGGATGTATTAGTGTGGTGTGTGTCTGGGTAAAGGATTTATTGGGTATAATATGGTTTTTGCAGTGAATCATGCCTGGTGCAGAAAACGCTGCGCTGGTAGTTTGCAAATTGCAATGCAGGTAGCTTTTATAGGATGTGTTTGCCAGTGCCATTTAAGAGTTAAATGCATTTTATATTTTTGCAGTTGCACGAAAATGCACTGCTGAGAGAGATGTAATAAGAAGTGAGCGAGGAGTAAATGGCAGCTCGATTAGATCAGATTTCTGAGGAGGATAAAAAAGCGTATAAGGGCGAGTAGTATAGTATGCACTGTCGAGTGTAGAAAAAAAGGCACAATAATGTAATATAGTCATAGTCACTGTCTAACAATGTGGAGGGGATAGATAAGGGACGGCTTTTGCAGTGTGTTTGTACTTTAGACATTGTCTGCGAAATAGCATTGTTAAGTTGGGCGAGAAAAAGTAACTTGCCAGCGCTTCGTTACATTTACGAGGAACTGCTAGTTTTACAGAAGGAAAGGGAGAGACAAGATATGTGAACTGTGAAGTGCGGACAGTGTCACACCAGCAAAAAGCTTGTCTTTTAAATAATGGAGAAAACGTAAAATAAATTAATTTATAATTTTAGTCGAATACTATTAAACCGAGCTGTTTACCGCCCACCGCCCTAGAATTATAAATAATTGTAGTTGAGGGTTTAATAGGAGTTGAGTTTTTTTTGGCTGTGTGTAGTTTTTTTGTAAAGAGTATCATTTACTTTTAATTGGTGACGAAATCGGCGGCACTGCAATTTATTAAAGTAGAAGCTGGTAATTTTTACTGCTACGCTAACCTCCTTTTTACAAAAATTCTTCCTATTTTTTCAGATGTGGATAATGGAGCGACCACTTCATCTAAACGTTTTCTCTTCAATAATGGCAAAATAAAAAAAAACTTCAGTTAAAATAGTGTCAGTGATCGGTGATTGTTTTACGGTAGTAAAAAAATATAGAAACGTATGAAAACACCAAGTCACTGCTGCTACTGCTGATAACTCCAATTGATAAGAGAAGTGTCTAACGGACTTCGCTAGAACAATGAAGTGCGATAAACATACGCGATAAACAAGTAAAAAAAGGACTCGAGAGCGAGTGCCGCTCTATAGTGCAGGTAACTGCCAACGCCATAGTATAGTTGATAGTTTTGGAGAGTTTTTGATCTGATCAGTGATTATTTGGGTTGGAAAACACACAACAATACTTAACTGAAAATGTGGTGGACGTGAATTAAGGCAAACCAGCGAGTATAAAGTATGCAATCGAGGCAGAGCAAACAATCAAACAGTCGACCATGTAAAGTTCACTGCTACAGAGTGTAATCGCGATCATCAACTGAAAAAAATTGGCACTTCCATCTTAATTCATTATTACGCCATTCATTTAACCAAAAAATCATTCATTTACAGCGGCCTTTACACCAATACATAAATTTTTAATGAATCAGCGCAAACGGAGAAAAAAGAAGGCGCCTAGTTTACATTAAAACAACCTACGGTCCATTAACCAATTGTTAAATAATTAAAAAGGGGCAATTCTCTGCAGAGAACTTCAAAGGAAAAAAAAGGAGAAAACATTGGAGCCTCATTGAAACTTGGAATCTAGCTTGATTTATTTTAACTTGAAAAGGAATTTTGTTGTGATTTGCCAATAAAGACAATAATAATTATCATTTGAAATTATCCGGCGTAAGAGGAAAAGGCTGCACAAGGATTTTTAATTTAATTAATGCAAATATAAGAAACTACCCTTCCTCTTACACTGTTTTGTTTTAAGTGTTATCGAAAATGTGATCGCGACATGGTAAATGATTCTTTTGTTGGGGAGAGGAGCTCTACAGTACACGAGAAGCGCGAGTTGAGGTTATCCTCTCGGCAAAGCAATTTTTTCGAGTTGAAGAGTTGAGTTAAATATGCTAAGTGTAATTTCATTTTTCCACTTAGAAAGAAAAGAAAATGTAAAATTAGATAATAACAATAATAGCCCTTATCAGCTTTAATTTTTTTGTGCAGTAAACATCGCAAATAGTTTTGCTTTTAAAAGTGGAAAATGTGCCCTTGAAAGGAAGCGGAGAGAAAGTTTCTTGACATTCAAGCGGATCTACAGGATAGATAAGGGAAGGGAAGGATACAATCACATCGGCAAGGCCACCTAAAAAGGCTTTCCAATTTTTTTTCATTACCCAAAAATGGAGACTTTAGTTCTGTGAATGTGTGACCAGAAGAGTTTTCCCCTTTTCCTAAATTTCTCGTCATCATCGCTCTTCTCCCCCACCACTACCCCTAACCATGTTAATGAATGTAGGCGGGGGAGGAGTTTCGAGTGGTGATGGTGGCTCCCATTCTCCTCCACCACCAGCTCCAACATCGGCTGGAGTGATTGTGCAGGTGGGGCCTGGAAGCCATTCTTCAAACTCGGCAACATCTACGCCATCATCCCTCCTAACTTCGCCAGTGACAACTCCCCCAACTCCGGCCCCTTCTTCGGCTTCCTCCACATTCCACAACTTGTTTGGAGTGCACACCAGCAATCCGCTTAGCTTTCCAGCGTTTTCGAGCAATGTAACGTTGACAAGTAATCACGTGCGGGCTGGCAGTCAGGATGCAGCATTCGTGCCAAACTCACCCTCGACGAACATCACCCTTCCAGTGGTGGTACCTACGCATTATCCTGGTGGAATAGCGCCCCTTGCTGTGTTGTCGTCACCGTCTCTTGGCTCATCGCCAACTTCGCCAATATCCAACTGCTCTCTGTTCTCACCAACATCAACTGGGAACAGCACTGCTCTTGGAAGTGGCATTGTATCCATCGACGTCCCAACAGCGACAGGAGCATCTTCTTCACTTTTATGCTCGTCCACCTTGCCATCATCGCCAGGATCGTCAGCATTCGTGATTAGCAACAATATCAACAGCAGCAGCTCCTCAGCAGCAACTACCTTATTCCCAGTCATTCATTCCAGCAGCCATATGAATAGCAATGCAATTAGCGCTGGCACATGTAGTCTCAATCAGAGTATTGCCGCAGGTGGTATCATCGGAGTTGCGTCTCCTCCGCCTGCTCAGCAACAACCCCAACATTGTCTTTTGGTGGCGTGCAATAACAGTAATTTAGAGACCGCATCTTCAACAACTAATTTAATTTCCAGTGAGGCGCAAACCGACAATAATAATGATGGTGGATTATCATCAAATACAACGATAGCCATCGCGCCTCCACCCCCAAATCGGAGTCGAGAGCATAGGAAAAGAGAGCGGAGGGAGAAAAGACGTGATCGAAGTTATCGGACTTCAAGTTCCAATAATCCTAGTTCCACCTCAAGCCATAGCCATAGTAGATCCAGTGGCGGAGGTCAAGGTCATCATCACTCCTCCAATCTGTCGTCGCCATACAGTAATCATCATGGTAATAATGGCACGGGAGGAAATGGTGGGAGTAGCAATGCGCCGTCAAATCGACATCATCACCGCCACAGTCACCACCACCAGTCCTCTCATCACAGAGTGAGCAAAACTGCGTCAGGTGGAACTAGCTCCAGCTTCAATAATGGCAATGCAAGTTCATCTAGTGGTGTAGTGCAGCAGCAAAGCAATTTAATAAACAGTTCTAGTGGAAATAGTAATTATATCAGTGGGAGTGCTAACAGTAGTTCGTTGTGTGCCACGGTTCCATCCTCCTCCACCACTCCTGGGGATGGGTATCCCGTTATAAGTGAAATTCAGTCTGAACGAGGAGACGACCATTACTGTGTGGTGTCCCCTCAGCTACCACCTTCTGAGTTGGGTCCTCCACCTGGAAGTCCGCTGGCAGGAATGCCTGACCTCCTGGATACTCACTTACCCCCAGCACCGCCTCCCTACTCCACCCTACCTCATCCCCCACCACCACCTCTCCCACCAATGCCGCTGGGGACGGCTCCTGTGCCAATTCCTCTAATTCCCTCTCCCGTCCCTGTCCCACTTATCCCTGCACACCCACCTCCACCCACTCTAATTAGCCCTGCCAACTGTATTCCAGCCCAGCCCGTTAGATACCATTTCTCTACGGCTGCGAGAGCAAGTAGAAGGTGAGTTTCATCATCCATTCCAATATCCCTTTTAGATAATTAGCTCAAGTCTCTCTAACGCAAACTACTAAAAGTGTCGTTTGCTTTGCTCTTCTGCTCTTTGTGCGTGGGTATTTTTAATGTAGTTGTGCAAACAGAGCTGTAGTAAACACTCATTTCCTTTCTATTTTCAAACGGATATGCTTCGCTTCACAAAACAACTCTTTTTCCACTGATGGCTTGTGAAAACGTACCTAATTTGTGCTCTAATTAGTTTGAAGTGAAAGGAGAAAATATTTTTTTTTCTTCACACCACCGCCAACTACTACTCTTAAAGCTTACATCCACACCACCTCCACCACAGCATATTTTTCCCTTCTTTGTCTGGTGTGTGTGGTACGTGCTGGTATTGGTGGTAATTGTTCTGCCGCTGCTTGCTGCTTATTGCTAAAATGCTGAAAAGTTGGTGGAAGCACGGAAAAATGAGAAAACTGCAAAATAGCTAGGCACTAATGATCGCATATCATAGTCGAGAAAAAAAATCGATTGCATATATAAGCTTATAACGACCGTGTTATATATCTCTTAGTTTCTAAGTTCACCTGTTTCCCTTTTCCTGTTTAAGTAAATAAAATTTTTGTGAAAGGTGAGCAGAAAGGAGAATTAGGCACGGGAGAGGAGGAGCAGATGCCAAGCCCAGCTGAAATGACATCTGGCAATGGGGTAAAAATTGGATTCCACATAAAGCCCTAAATGGATTCTTAATGGTTTCTGCTGTGTGGGCCTAGAGAGAAGGTGTGGAAATGAAAATGAGACTGTGACGCTGATGACGATCAGGCAATAATAGTGCCAATTCGGAACACAAAATTTTAATCCTTTTTTTTCTCCCAGTCCCAATAAACCTTCACCATTTTCGATGATAATTTGGGAAACCAGGTTAAAATCATAATGAGCCATGAGCTCTCTCTCTCTATCCGCTCATGGCTCTGGAGGCTGCTGACTGCTGAGATTTTTATGACGAAGTGAAACTCATTAGAAAATATGTAGGTCTTCTGTTTACTCATGAGTCACGAAAATATTATTTTTCTGGTGATTGAATTCACTTTTCATTGTGGAGGCGCATGTGCTATAGTACATGTCGTGTGATTTTTATGACAGCTCTTGCTAATCACTCCCCAAAGTATTTTTTTTTCGTATCATTGCCAATCGTCAACTTTACTAATTTGTGTCACGCCGTGCGGTTCGGCTCTGTGAGAGGATGCGCTTTTATTTTTTCACTGATCATCTTCGTTTCTCATCTCGTTATTATTGCACTTTCATCTCTGTCCCCTTCTTTGCAAATCATTTTTTATTGAAGAGTCCTCTCTTTTAAAGAAGTGAATTATCTACGTCACGATCACAGAGAATGAAGATGAAAGTTGACCAGACCACCAGCAGCAGCAGTAAAGCTGCAGAGAGTGCGTTTGAAGATGGCCAAGATATCTTTTTGTGCGAATAGCGGTGGTGGTGATGATTAGCTGCACATGTGCGAGGTGATGTCGCATTTTTATTAAATTGAACATCTCACAAAATAATTTTCTCAATTGACAAATTCATTTCTGAAAGGAATGATAGTATCATAATATAATATCTGACCGAGTTAAAAATGGAAAAACTGAAATTGAATGCTTTTTTTAGAAAGGAAGGATATGGGATTTCTTTTTAGAAAATTGCTGAATGCGCGTAGACACATATATCTGTCCTAAAATACTGACAAAAATGAAATGATTCTTTTGGTCAATGTTCTCGCCGTCCTCGCGTCGAGCCGTCGTGAGATCTATCTCATGTCGCTTGCCTGAAATTTGATAGAAATTGACGGGAGGAGGAAATACTGAAAGTGAGTTTGATCTGTTATGAATTGAATTTCTGTTTTTTTTTTCAAATGTGGCATTTGCTCGTTCTCACTTATACGACTTGTGTCATTCTCTTAAAAAAGTGTTCATAATAGGAGGGCATTGTCAATTTCCAAGCGGAACTGTCAATTGTCTCGTAATCAGAAAGAGATTAGGAGTAATGATTTGGTATATGACATGCGTGATTATTGTTATCATCTGAAAAAAATTGCTTGAAATAAAAATTACGATTTAAATTCATTTTCTCTTTTCTTTCAAATCCGTTTTGATTTCGAGAGTGTGATGATGATGGATAATATAAAGTTCACATTGAAGTTTTTCATGCTGACGGGAAAACTACATTTTTTGTGTAGTGTGGCGTGTCACTTTCGTACAAAAAGTAAAATGAACAAGTGAACAAATAGCGTCCGAGAGAGAGAGAAAGAGAGAAATGTATTATTTTAGCAAATTACTACACGAAGGAAATGCACCGCTGCTCTCAGGAAGTTGACTGGCAGTTTTTTTTGATAATGTGCGGATTTCGTTTTTAAGTCTTGGCAAATGGCAATCTAAGCGAGAGTGTTTTCTGTGAAAAGCACTGTAGGGGTTAACAGAGGATATGAAATCATACAAGGGCTAATGGATATTTAATTGGGATGAACTGATATCTCGTGTGTAGCATAGCGAGAAGTTTAATGGATAAACTTTTCTGCGTGTTAATTTTTTTTAAAGCTGAAGTCGAAGTTGAAAGTGGATTGAGATTGAGCGGAAGGAGAAGATTATGGGAATGGGTTTTTTTTTTCGAGAAAAATTATGTCATTATGATGATGACGAAGAGATGATGTGACGATGGGATGTCGATGTCGACATCGACCCCGGCCGTGCTCTACTGCTTGGATAATCTTTACCTAGAATTATGCGCATTCTTTCCAAGAAATATGAGTCAAAGAAATGCTGCCACTGTGAGTTGTGACTGTGTCGTCTTTTCATCGTGCACAGCTATTTTCTGTAGTTAGTTCCTACCTTGATTACTTAATGAACATTGATCATTAGGAGATGTGTAATATACGCAAGCTTCTGAAATGTTTTGTAGACTTTGCAAAATATTAGGGATAATAGGAACATTAAAGTGTGAAGAGTTGATATATGATCTAGTGAAGCCTGCAAGGCCCCCTGGTCCTCCTCCCCTTTTTCTGTGAATATTTTCTTCACGATAATTTTCAGCATAATTACCCCCAAAAGAAACATGATTAGGTATGATAATAAAATTATCATTTTTTCAGTTTCGCCAATTTTCTTATACAAAAAAGCAGTATTATTTTTTGTTGGACAAGCAAAAATTCCTTTTTGTCTCTGACGATGAGTCGTCTCCTCTTCTTGATTCCCATCAATTAGCATCACATCAGGGTTTTTTGCTTCACGACAGGGTAGGGAAGAAAATGTGCACGATTTTGCTTATAAAAATATATTCTTGTGGAACGCAAATAGTATAAAAGTAAAAAGTAATGTGACTGGGAAGATACGAAGCATGGTTTATTTAAACAAGAGAGGGACAAAAATTGTGTTTTGCAATGTGATTACAATTTTATGATGCGATGATGACGATGATAATTGGTCAAAAAGAATGTATTTAAAGATAATGGGATTCAAATTGGTCTTCTATAATGTGACGAAAACACATGGGAATAAATAAGTAGGTAGCTAACCACTGTAGGAAAAATAATAATTGCTCAATTCTAGTCATGCGGAGAGATTCCTGGTAGGAAAGAAATGAATCTTTTTTGCAGGCAAAAATTTATATTATGCGAGGGAAGAAGGAAGGAAATCAAGAATATTTAATTTCATGCAGCTAAAAGAGAGGAAAAGTGAAATGAATTGAGTGGACGGCAACAAACACTCAAGGCGAGTACCTACCTGTCGTGCTTTACATAGGTACTGGTACTACTATGTAGGGAGTAGGCATACAGCTAAAAGGACTGGAAGTTAAAAAAGATTATACATTGCAATTTTTTTTGTTGTGTTATTAAATAACAGCTAAAAATGTTTTTCAATAATAAAAAAAGTGATTATGTGTGACGGAGGAGGCTCGAGCCAAAGTCAAATGGATGGTCACGCGAGAAATAAAGTCATGATGATGTTCCGCTGCCTTGTCCTTTTCAGCTCATGCGGTAATAATAAAAAGGCAAGAAAGTTAATTTATTGATGACAGGAAGAAGAAAAAAAACGTTAAGTTTGGGAAGATAATTTGAATTTTTGCACTGTTTGTAAAGTGATAATTTTTCCGCAATAAAAATATGATTACTTTGTGGGAACACCTTCACAATAAAAAAAAGTACCATTTAATGGTGGAGGAAGGGAGCGGACTAGGTATTTATTTATGGGTGAGTGGAGTGGCTAGTTGCTGTCCACATCCGGTATTAACTGCTTTTACTACTTTCCCAATTAATCCTAAATGAGCGTAGTCTAAATTAAATGAACCTAAAAGGCATTCCATTAGTAAATCTAAGACTTGTTCTCATTTTTTACCTCCTTTTACACATTTACTCGCAATTTCGTAAAGGATGAAATGGCAGTTTCGCAAAATAAAATATGTTCATGTTTTTGAAATGTGTACATAGCGTTTGCACATCCTCTCAATATTTTTTTTAATTGCAGGAGGAAAAAGAATTTATTATCACTGCAGCGGTATAGCCAGCAGTCAAACAATTCTGATAAGGCAGACATTGATAAAAAATAACTATCTTTTAAGTAACGTTTACTTAGGCATAAAAATGTTGCATTATCAATTGAGGGCTATTCAGTATTTTTTTTCTCCCATTCCATTGAAAAAGACATTGTAAGAATGAGCGTTTTTCGCATATCACCGTTCGCCTAGTCACACTCTTCTGAAATGGAGGAAGAGAAGAGCCTGAAAGGAATTTTTTTTCAAGAGGAAAGGGGAGGGAGAGAATGAGTATGCGATGATGGTGGATAACAATGTAGAAAAAAATATATTTTTTAAAGTGAGAAGGAGGAAACCGAGCAGAGAGCTGCAGGAGTGAAAAGGATAAAAAAAATATAACTGGCAAAGCTTGATCATGACATGACTAAAACAGCACGTTTAAAAAAAATAATTAGTCAAAAGGACAGTTAGGAAGCTCTAGGAAAATATGTGGCTAAAGCTTTGCTAGTGTGAATTACCAGGATGGCAAAGTGAGTACGACATGTGAAAAATGTAACGAACGAATTGCAAGTTGCAACCAGTTGGGGAGAAAAATGTGATATGGGTGATGTGGATGTCTGCTAAAACGGTTAGGTAATGATAGTGCGTAAAAAATGTACGCAAAAGTATGCTGGGGAAAAATGTGTAATTACGTTTTTTAAAGCATGGGCTTATCAACTTCACTCCGCCTCGGCGCTGCACACTGCACATGCCAATTACAGTTGGCAAGAAAAACTATGCGCACTGCAATTGCCGAGACGGTAAAAATGTGTAATGTCAGTAATGTGTAGTACGTTTAAGATGAAGTATAAAAACGACAGCAATAATGGAGGGCATTCTTTTGCTCCTTGTAATTGTTTAAAACTAAAAAGTTGTGATGGCGGGGAGGGGGCATTGTTGTATCTTGTTCGTTTTTCTTGTTTGGACTGGATTCGTTAGAGAAGGAAAAAATATGGTTGGCACGTTGCAACTTGCAGCAAAAAGGTATATAAAGCTTGTTACAACGAGAACTGATACAGCAAAAGTAACAATGAAGTCATGAATTTCCTTCTTGGATTTTTTTAATTGTCATTTTTTTGGGCTGAAAATGTGCTGAATGACTTGTGAGTGGGATTGATAATGAGATGTCCTCGTTTAGCAGGGAAAAGAATGAAAATTAAATTTTTGAACGAGCTTGAGAACACGAAGCTAAGAAAAAAAATCTATTTTGAAAGGACTTTTTTTATAATTAGGTGATTTAATAGTGTGAGGTAAGTTATGTAACAATCATATGGGTTAGCTGAACGTGAGTAGCAGAATTTCAGACAATTTTTTCGGACCCTACTTTTATGAAAGTTGAGCTGAAATAGAAGTTAATTCGAAAAAGACTGAGGACAAGATAGCATATAGGAATCCAGTAGAGAGCATAGTCAATTTACAAGTTACGTGCTATTTATATAAATTTTTACTAGCAGTATAATTTTTCTATCATCATCAATCAAATTACACGACAAAATGCAAAAAAAATTGGTAGATGTGATCCACCGTCATTATCTCTTGCTTTGCGCAAGACTATACATATCATCTTCTTTTTCGTCTTTCTTTTTTTGCTAGCATCAATAAAAATTGTGTTGGACAGCTTGTACATAAAAAAACAGTCGAAAAAAAGATTATTTTCGTACGTAATTTTAATTTTTTATGAGTGTGCAAAATCTGTCGACATGATGTCTGACTTTGCCCTTCTCCAAAATTATGGACAATTTTTCATTTCGCTCTCTCCCAAGCAAAAAAAACAATTTTCTAAGTTTTTTTTCTCCTGGAGCAAGTGTAGCCCTGTTTAAGCAATCCATTAAGTAAATATCGTAAAAATGACGTACTGCAAAAAATAGCAAAAGTCCGTAAAACAATCAAGTAAAAAAATTGCATTGGCATGCCACATCATTAATTCTTCAAGTGGATGGAGATTTTTTTTCAAGGAATGTTTTTTTGCCTTGGCTTTGAATGGGAGGGCACACATGTCGGATCCATTTTAAGCTTATGCAAAAAGCGCAATTCGTATTTGACTGTGAAGAATGGAGACGAGGCAAAAAAATAAAGTTGTTTCTCTCGATACTAAAACTCTTTACGCTTTAGTATGCTCGGTGTTCCACAAGATTTTCTCACCTGCCTTTTTTGCCGCATCCCTGCGCAAGTAAAGGAAAGGTGAAGACGACTCAACAACCTTGAAAATGTTTTAGACAAGTCAATGTTTGCAAAGTAATTTTTTCTCGAGAAGTTACCAGGTACAGAGAAGAATAGGTAGGCTCGAACAAAAAATTGTTTTGTAATGATAATCGTCATTCTCCTAAGCTCCATCATATTATATGTGGCTTTATCATATTATTTTGTCAAGAATGGTCGCGTCGGTCTCAAGTCGCATCATCTATCGCAGTCACATCTTCAAAGTAATTACTGTGCATAATTCGACAAATAATAGTCAGTTCATGGTGCGATGTGCGATTACCAATAATAAATATCATTATTACGTGCCTCGCATCTTTCATCGTTTGCTACAGATGGCCACAGAAACGGAGAGCCTTTTTGTGAAAGAGGAACGAAAAATGATAATGGCTTTGATTAAAGATAATTTGGTTTTATAAAAAAAATATGTGAGGATGGCTGACTAACATTTTAGAATTTAGCATTCCTCCAACACCTACTATGCTTATGCACTGGTCATGAAAACGATAAAAATGAGCATGGTGCGGTGGTGGCAGGATAAGACGTCGCACGAGGAGAGAAGAAGTTTAAAGAATACTTCGTTTTGCTTACTGGCATTCCAAATCTGATAATTTGCAATTGTGTAATTTAAAATTCGCAATGGAAGAGAAGACAAGAGAGGAAGGAGACTTGCTGAAGAAGTGCGAAATTTGTTTACAATTGTAAATTTATGCTGAAGAATACTAATGGACAATTTCTCTTCAAAGAACATCGAACAAAATAGCCAATGCCACCCGTCAAGTAGCTAACAAGAAAGTGCTCACGTTTTTCAACTAAAATATAAAGCTACTTTTAGTCCAGGGCGATATATGGCACTTGTGTTACCAAGCCAGAAACTATTAGCGCCTCAGGCAGAATTTTTAGGAATAGACGTATGATTATTATCCTGATTATATTACGCCGTACAGTAGTCATCCCATTAAACTTGAGGAGAAGAAGAAGAAGAAGAAGCGCAGCAGCTGAAAAAATATTTCTTATCTCTGATTGAGTCTCTTTTTTTATTTTCTTGCTAAGGCTCATCTTCATTCTTGTTTGATGTGCGTTTATGAGCTTCAAGGTCGTTTTTCTTAGAAGAATTAAAGATGAAGAAGGTATTGAGGGAGAGAATGTAATAATGAACAAGTTATACTTACAAGATAAGTAGAAAGGATATCATTATCTCATCGCTTTGGCTTCATTCATTCGGTGCGATGGTGGTGGTGGTGGTGCTTGGCGCTATAGTGCACTGGCACTTCTTCGAAGAGGAATGTCTGAGAAGACTGAATTAAAGCGAAAATGAAAAAAAATGTACTGACGAGGGGGAGATTTATTCAAAAGAGGAGATGAGCTGAGAGTATAAGAGAGGTGCTTTCGGTACTAAATTTTCCTTCAATTTTTTTTGGGACTGCACCTATCTATAATTGGTATTGAAAACATGGGTTCAGCAGCACAGTTGAAATATTTGTATGCAAATAATCAAGTTTCTACTGAAAATAAGTGTGGACAGCGTAAATGAAAATAATTCGTTTGCTAGAAAAAAAATTCGCCAGTTTTTCCTGTAATTTATGTAATATCGACAGATCAGTACAGCTTCATACTGTGAATTTGAGGGAAATGTTTGCGAAATTTGTCTTGCTTGTTGCTACTTACGAGAGTTCCTTTGTCTTTTGGTAGATTGCCAAAAGACCTGTCTTCTTCATTCATGTCTCTACATGCCTCAATTTTTAGTATATGTGATGGCACATGTGTGGAAGGAAACTTGAGAAGGATTCATTTCGCACATCACAAAATTCTTGGTTTTTTGCATTTTGTTTTGATTCTGTTTTTGTCTTGTATGGAATGAATTTAACTTTTCGTGTTTATTTCCCTCCACGCTCGGGTAGATGATTGACAAGGAGCAAGAAATTACTTACACACCAAGAGAGCTACAGCAGGGAATTTCAGATGAAGAAAAAGTGTTTGCGAATTGAATAGAGATTAGAAATGGAAATGAAATTAGCATGCCAAAAAAATTATTCATAGTGAATCACTCCTTTTAATACATAGGTACTCGAGTATAATTTTGACAATTGCTAGTGCTAAAACGCTCAATAAGTGTAGCGTTAAGTGATTAGATTAGGACTTGCTTAGCCATGACATGACTGAATTAATTTTTTAAAAATGTCGAATCTCAAATTCTAATGAAATATGTGCCTGCTTGACAGATGAGCGTGCGATGAGAAGTTTAGGCAAATTATGGCTTCTCTAGTACGTGTCTGATGCGATCTTTATGGTTTGATGTGATCCTGTCTTTTGGAGGTAGTTTAGCGTGTCATGTGGAAAGAGAAGAAAAAACGTTGATAATACTCTTCTCACTTGCAATTTGAACTTTTAGATGCAAAGGACTTTTTACACGAAGTAAACCATGTCGAATAACAAGTCAGCTATATGATTTTTTTTAAAAAGCAAAGACTGCCTGAAGGGAAAAAGTCTATTTTTGAGTCTGTGATGGAAACTCTCCTCCTCCCTAAAAAAAGGGCACACACAGAGAGCCTTCACCATTTGAGATTATGGGAAGGGAAATCGGTATAACGAAATGAATTGATTTTTCTACTATGTACATATGTTGGCTGTGACTTAATCAGAAAATTAGGTATGCACTTTTTTCGCATTACTTCTGTCATAAATAATTTATTGATGTGTCAGCAGCAACCAGAGCAAAACATTTTTTTGCGCAGAGACAAACAATTTGATTATTATAAATCTTGTATGGAAAAGCAAGGGAATGAGAACTGCACGAAAATATATTTTTTTAGCAAGTACCCTCAAACTCTCGGCCCTCGGCCCCTTGCTGAGTTTTTGGACAGAAGAGAAATTGAAAATTAATGATGACACACGAGAGCACATAGCGGCAGGCAGGATGGCTAAAGGACGTTCGCTGGCAAAGTCACGTCATAGATTTTATTTTGTAATTTATTATAAAAAGAGCACTCTTAGCATTGTGTACATTTTTCTTAGAAGAATCTTAGAAAATGGGGATAGCGTTAGCGTTAGTGTTAGTGCTGCTCTAAGAAGAAGAAAGGAAGTCAAAAAATATAAAGTACATTCCCTGCTTTTTTAATGTCCTTAATGGGTTATTGTCGTCCGTCATGTTCGTGTCCTTCTTTTCAAATGAATGAGTGCAGTGGCGCTACAAAGAAAAAAGATAAAAAAAAAGTTTTTTAAAAAGGGTAAAGCACCTAGCTGCACCTGCACACGGTTTCCTTTTTAAAAAAAAGTTGTACAAGTGGCCATTTTCAATGATTGAATGGGGACTTGTGTGTCCGTGTGCCTATATAGGTCTCCTTCCTCCTACTGACAATGACACAGTATACGCAAAAAGTCTTGCCGTTGTCACTCTTTTTCTTTCAAGATGCTAATTGAAAGGACATGACATGCGTGGACTGTGTGCGGTGCAGTAGCAGCTTGAATTTTATACGTGCACCCATGTTACAGCGTAAAAATTAATTTTTCCTTTATTGTTTTCAATCTTCATCCGTCACGAAATAGCTTCCCATTTAGGTTTTAATATTTAATTTAATTTGGCTGTAGATATCAGATTAGGTATGGAAAAAAGGGGTGCTGGTACTTTCAGTACTATCTTTATTTTGGTTGGGAGCCCTTGGGAAAAAAGAAAAATTGACATTGTCTCTGCGGAACAAAAAGAGTAATGAAAATTTGCAGTTTGAAAACAAACGGTAGTTTAAGTGAATGATTAGATGATTGATGCGATGGGGAAAGATTAGATAGAGTCGAGCATGTCAGAATTCACGACAGACACAGACGAGAAAAAAAGGGAGGATGAAGATGGGAGGGTAGTCGCGAAAAAAGGAATGGAGGAAGGAAGTGGATTTGAAAATTGAAGAAGTACCTTTTGTCAATGGCAGATGACTGTGGCAGGTGACAGGATTGTCTTTTTAAAAAGAATAAAATATAAAAAAAGTTTTAACGGTGAGAAATAGAGCTGAGTGCTGAGCATATAGTATAGGAAGCAACTTTATCCGAGCTAAAGTTAAGTGAAAAGTTTTTTTTAACGAGTGACGACCCAGACCTAAATGACATCTCAACGGACGGGTGAAATTCAAGGAATTGGGAGTTGG
This sequence comes from Acrocyrtus sp. NNG-2020, assembly GCA_027744115.1. Taxonomy (NCBI): domain Eukaryota; kingdom Metazoa; phylum Arthropoda; class Collembola; order Entomobryomorpha; family Entomobryidae; genus Acrocyrtus; species Acrocyrtus sp. NNG-2020. The sequence goes on along the minus strand of JAHZND010003927.1, from coordinate 100,625 downwards.
CTAAAGAGCTGTACTGAACTTTAACGCAATCAAAGTCAATGTCACATTCAATGCACACACCACCTGTACCGTTTCACTTGAAAACGGCAGCTCAACTAGGAAAAAAACAAAGACTGCGAGAAGGAACAAAGGAGAAGAGTGACACAAGCAATATTACATGTAGGCATTAGTACATTTTTTTATTTTTCAAGGAAAGGTCAGACATTAGCGAAATTAAGTAAATAATATGTGAATGTGCATGTGTGCAAGGTTATATTATCGACAGAAAAATTAAGCCTAAATTAGTTCGCTTACGGCAATACTGTCATGAGCTTAATATTTTTTTTTAAAAAAAAGGAGCAAAACAGGTCTTGTCTATACAAAACAAAAATAGCTAAAAAAAAAATTAAGGGAAATGAACCAGGTGGGTGGGTTTCGTTAAAAACAGAAAAAAATAAACACGGATTTAAGACTGACTGATTTTTACAGAACAGACAGCTCAAGCCTAATTGCAAAATTATGTAAAAGGTAAACAGACTTTATAAAAACACACACATTTGCTTTGCTAAATACTAAAATCCCAAATTGTAGCTAGCAATAATAATATTGCAAACACTGAAGTGTTTGTATTTGGGTAGGAAGAGACTGCTAATTTCGAGTATTTTTTTTCTTTCTGAGGAGATGCTGAACGAGAGTTTCCACCTAAACGCGCTACACAAAATACTGTTTTGCATAACTAATACTTGAGTCTGATACCAAATCAACAACGCGAAAAAATACACGGTGATTATCGTAATTATTTAGTGGAATCATGACATATATTTTTTTACATTTGCAGCTGCTTTGCAGTCTGAGAGTGTGTGTGGTTGCGGTTTTTTTTATTCTCGACAGTTCAGCGAGGTAATTTCCTATTCTATGCAGAACAGATTAGAAAATAGCAGTACATTGGAGGCTTTTGGTACAATATCAACTTGACTTGGTTTGTTAAGGCGCACGCACTCTGACTAAATTGGCGCAGCAAGTAACATGACTTGAAAATTTGTACTTTGAGAGAGCATTAGGCAGTATTAGCAAGAGAAAAATATGAATGGAAAAATTGAAAAATATACGCCATACGTAACGCAAAATCATATTGTTGTACTTGATGTACTGATTGATCGTGAGCTAAAAGCTTAAATAATTTTTTTTTGCTTGTGTACTCCGCAATAGAAGGGTTGATCTTCGCTGACTGGCAAGAAAATTGGCTTCGTGAAGAATTGAGGGAAATTAGCTTAAAATTGTCAAATGATAGGGTATTTAGATAGAGAAGAGTCTACAATCCCGAAACTCTTTTTGCTGTGTAATCTGCACCATTTCATTTTTCATTCAGAAGAAGTTTTCTTCCTTATCATTTACTCTTATCGTCTTCCCACACCGCTCTACTCTTCGGGGATATATTTTTTTACCTGTTTTCTAGAGAGTTTTACTTGATTTTTTTTGCAAGATTGCAAGTGCTATTTTTTGCTGATGACGTTGCAATAAATTGCAAAGTTGCTGTTAGTGCTTTGCTAGCTCCACTCCTTTTCTACAATCAGCAGCATATCGCATCGGTAAAGTTCTCTGCATTGTTGTGGGTTTGTTACGGTACATGGAAGAATAAAAGCTGCATGATGCAGTTTTTACATTGTTGCAATTTAAAAAAAGTATATATAAGGCTCTTATAACGACATGAGCATGAAAGCCTTTTTAAAAGCACGCTTTAAAAACCAAGCTTACGCTTGTGCCTAAGGTTTTTTTGGTCGTCTACTTCACATACGCCTTTTCGTGAAAATTGCTGTCCTCTCCCTAGAAAAAAAAACTGGTTGGTCACTGTTACCTTACCTGGTTTTTTTTCGCTTCCTGTGGTCTCTGGTTTGAGTGGGCTCACGCTGCTTTGTGTACAAGAAAAAAAAGTAGCAGAAATATGGTAAATGGTAAATGGTGGACACTATAGCATAACAAATTGAAATTGCATTTCGAGATTTGAACAGGAAAATGTACGCATGCTTACATTGTATATGAAAATGATCGATTTCTTATTGTACTCGCAATTAATTTCAAAGATTTCAAGTTTCTCGTTAAAAATTTGAAGTAAAAGCTTTGCCATAAACAAGGAAAACTAAAAACATCGAAGAAGAATTTAGCTCTCACGAATAACACAAACCTAAAATGTACTTCTATTATTGCAGCCTTCTCATTAGTTTACAAAAGAGAAGGGATAGCTGCTTACTTATTGCCATTTGCTTGAGAAAGAAAACTGGTATATTTGAAAAGCTAATATTTGAAAAATAAAAATTATTACGTTTTTTGCACAAAAATGGTGTAATATCGCACATTATATGATTTTATATGGCGTGGGTTTCTACTAAAGAGAATTGAGTTTGTATTATGCGCAAAAGACGCAAACGCAATCCAACCTTTTATTGTTAAGTATGTAACAATACTACTCAAGTGCACTTTTTTTGCATCACGTGGCGTGAGTTTCGCAGTTTGTTATATATGATGATTGCAACTGCAAAAATACTAATCAAGTACTATTACATATATTAAATACGCAGTAGCGTAGGTCGAGGTAGGCATTTTACTACAAAAAAAATTGAGTGAGATATGCCAAAACACAAGCGCGCTAGTTTCCTGACTAGTTTGCAGACAGACTGGGAATGCAAGTTTAAAAGAAATTATTCATTAAAAATGTTAGAGGATGAAGTGCTCACCTAATTTATAAAAAATATATGTATTGATTAGAGTTGGTGGCTTGGTGTCTTGTGTGTGTGGGACTAGTACGCAAAAGGTGGAAATTTGCAAAGGGAATGCATATTGCATACCTGATAAATACGGCGTTTTTATGAATGCCTTAAAAAATAAGAAGACTGAGACGTGCTGCGAATTTTTATCATTCCGCGGCTAAAAATCAGATTCGTAGAGAAGGCTATAGCATATGTAGCATGTGTGCAACTGTGAACTCTGAATATTCATGGTTGTATCCTTGAGTAATCAAATTATCAGCTGAGTTATTTGGAGTGATATGCCAAGTGCCATGTAGTCAATGAGGTGTAGGGAAATTACGAGAGGTGCAGTCAAATTAAAAGTAGGGTTTTTGGTATGAAAACCGCGTTTTGTCTTGAGGAGAGAGGGATGTTATACGAAGCTGATTGGAATTGGACATGAGCTCATGATTTGATTGAGCGTTGAGCGCCTCAGTTGGACTTTGCCAAGAATGTATACTGCACAAGAAATGATTATGATTGGGCATGTTAAAAGAGAAGAAAATATAATTGATGGGGATTGACATTGATTGCGTGAGCATACAAAAGTACAGCAGTAAAAAAGAGCCGTGGAAGATTTCGCAGATATACGAAAAGAAGGTCTTCTGAGAGAACTTCAACTTAAACTTGAAAAAAATACGAATGTAGTATGGAATCAAGGAAATAGCTCGAGTTTTATTTGCGTTTTTTGTTTGAGCAAATAAAAAAGGAGATTTTCACAGCGTGATACGTCCCATGTCTATATGCAATGTCTTAAATTGGGAAGAAAGGAAATTGACTATGTAAAAATGTAAATAAATGTTTAAGGTTTACAAGTTGTAAACAAACTATTAAATAAAATGGCTTTGCTTATTTTTTAATACTTTGATGCCTTCTGATTTGATCAAAAAAAATTTAAGGCTTGCTTTTTGCTTATGGATTTACAAGTTTAGATAAATAATGCACGAAGGGACCTAAATTTTTTTTGCTGTTCTAAGTTTTTCCGTTTAATGAGCAAAAACATGTGAAATGATTTAGGAATGGATGTGTAAAATCGTTTTTCATGATGACCACGACTGTTGAATTTTACGAGGATTTTAAGATGGTTTTCATGTAAAAATATTTTTTTTTGTTTTGTACAGATCTATGCGAGCTCACCGAGGTGTCCCTTACGCATCGGAGGAAGAGCCGAAAACATGTTGTGGAATGTCTGCGTCTCAAGCAGTGTCCATTCGATGGTTCATCATTGTGATTGCCGTGATAGGGATTTGCTGTACTTTGGCAGGGACGGCGTTGGGTGCAGCACGCTCAGCAGGGAAGGAGCACCTGACCTTGTCGCTATTAATGATCGGTATGAAGATATAAGCGAGAAAATGCATATAAAATAGTGTAAATTGGCATGGTGTGATTTATGGGAATAGTGGAAAAGTTGAGAGGTTTTCATGGGGTAACTTTGACAAATATTTTCTCAGGTGTTGGAGTGCTCCTCCTCACAGTTTCAGCGGTAGCTTGGAGACTGACAGCGAATGAGAGTGGAAGTTCATGTCGTGCCATGTTAGGATTTGCGAGAAGTGGTAGTTCACGGGGTGACGGTGGGGCAGAGCCGAACAGGAGATTTGTGCCTAGACTACCTCCTTCCTATGGGAGACCGCATCATCCGTATGCTGGTAAGGAAACCTGATCAAACCGTTCAAGTGAATCACGACTCACGACCGAGAAATTCAGCTTGTCACAGTGTTGTAATCGTGCCATGTTCTTCTTTTGCTTTGTAGCGATGATGTATCCTGAATTTCAATATCGGCAGCCACCGCCCTCCTACCAAGCGTCAATGCAGGAGTACCGCCTAAGACTGTTACTTTACGAGCGTTCTAATCCTTCGATTGCTGCTTTGGGGGCATCTGCAGTGGGTCATGGACCGGTGACCATGCTCCCACCACCACCGTATAGACCCCATGGCAATTTGAGGTACGAATTTGTGCTATTGCTGTTTTGTAGTGGCTTTGAAGAGTTGGGGGTGGTATGATAACTGATAACTTTATTCGATTTTTCATAGAATGCTCCCGCACGCTCGGGCGGATGACTATAGTCGACCTCCCAGTTACAGGAGTCGTTCTTCAGGAAACAATAACGGCGAGTATGGACCCGATGGTTCTCCAGGAAGTCGTCCATCCCTGGATCCTAGCGTAGGGCACAATCATAGTCATGCACATCATCTCAATCATCATCATCACATCATCGAGTCCCCAATGCACTCGAGAGACCCATCCCTTCTCAGTTACCTGTCGCAGCAGTCCGTTGATAATATGTCAGTTGTTTCCGGTCATGTCACCAATCATCACCATCACGGTAACCCTGCAACGACGACAGCTACTGTTGTCACTGTCGTGCAAGCAGTTTCAGTTGGAATGGATATTGGACTGGGATCAACTTTAGGTCCACCCTACGACGCAGATGACGATGGGAAAGGGATACCTTCTTTGGAAGCCGTAGTAGATGATAAGTCCTGCTACGACCCGGATGAACGAGATGACAAAGATGGAAATCTGGTGAGAATCGTGCAAACAACAGACTCAAGTCAAGTGATTGGGAGGGACAGTGTAATCGTCACAGTTTCGGGAGGAGACGGCTCCAATGCAACTTTATGGGACACGTATCGCCATCATCATCATCCCACCACCCCGCCATACGTGGTGACCACAAGTGGGACCTCAAATAATAACAACTGTAGTTCTGGCAATAGCAACATCATCACAACCACAAACTCGACTTTGACCACATCAGAACGGGACCAAAACGGGGGTGGGGGTGGGAGTGAAGTACAGATTCTGGCACATTTATAAGCCCCTCCTCCCTAGCCATATTAATTAATTTAAATTTTTTTAAACAATGAGCTGATAAAGAAAAACTTTAAGCAATTTATCATTAATTGTAAGGTTTTTTGTATTGCCAATTTGTTTTGTTAAACACTTTTTTAGATTTTAATTTGTTGTTTTTCTTTTTTTAAATCAAGAAAGAAAAGGAACTTGTTGACTTTTTTTTTAAAAAAAGAAGATATCATTAAAGACTTGATTAATCCTCAAACAGTTAAAACTGCTGTATTTTTTTGATAAGACAAACGATTTCTTTGTAAATTTCTTTAGTTTCACTAATCTAATTGAAGGGAACACGAGTAAGGACGTAATTATATAAATTGACTTAATTGAGCAAACTATATATCGTGTATACGGAATTTCGAACAAAATTGGAATCCAAATTGGAAAATTGTTATTAGAAATCTAAGAAATCAAAAAAAATTGTTATAAAAAATCTCTATCAAAAACTCTATTTTTCTGTGAAGAGACTTTACCGACCGAAAAAGCACATTCTTGTAGAACAAGTACTATGCCATTTTAAATCTGTTTTAAGCGAAAGGAACTGGATGAAAATATTCCTATTTAAAAAATGTCTTTTTTGCGTAGTCATTTTTAAATGTATTATTGTGATTGTAGTTACATATATATCGTAAGAAGTAAAGGAAATAATGTATTTAACTGCATCATCTTCATATAAAATTAAATCACCTTGAAAAAGGAACAAACACTCGCTGCAATGCAAGTATGCAATATAGTGATGTAAGTTAATTGAACTCTGTGTCGTATGTCGTATCGTTAACCCAATTAACTTGTAGTATCGTGTACATATATAAGCAAACAATAATTACGTGTAGGAGGTTCGAATAAAAAATAATAAAAATGGACTGGAAATCGCGACGATTTTACAAGGTTTTATTTGCTGTACACTTCCCATTTTGTTCTGAGAAGCTTAAGCGAGGAGTTTTTGCTGTTTGGATTAGCAGTTTTTTTTTGGATTGTTGAGTTTTCTGTTGCATTTTAAAGAAGTTTATACTTACTTTCGTACTTCTGTAAGCTGTACTATTTTTATGGGTATTTGTAGAAGCATATATACAAAAGTGAGAGAGTTTGCTCCAGAGAAGCAGAATTGTTTACAAAAAAAGATAATTTAGATGAACGCGCGCAGTACATAATAAGTTGAAAATGTCAGCAGTTATTAGACTTAAGTTTGTTAACTTATGCAGAATGAGCGTTATGTATTTGTTTTGAGGATGAACAAAAATTGTTGAAATCGAGACTTGAGAATTAAAACGAACTGAATGGTTTTTGTATAGCGAAGATAATTTTTTTTTTAAATATATTCTTTAATGCAAAAATTGCATCATGTGGTATACGTCAATGCATACAGGAGTGAATAAATACTTTTGGAGTTTTTTTATACTTTGGAAGCACATTGCCCCTATATACCAGGAACTTTCCAAGCTTGTAGGATGATTTCTGACGCTTTCTCTCCCAATGCATAGATAGGTGCTTGTGTGTTTGCATTAGGGATCTTTGGGATTACTGACCCGTCAACAATTCGTAATCTGTCGATCCCAATTACTTTGAAGTTGGGATCAACTACGGCATTAGAATCGGATGAACCTCGGCCCATGCTGCAGGTTCCAACGGCATGAAGCCCAGTTGTAGCTCTTTGCCTAATGTAACATTTCCAATAGCTGAGAGAACGAAATCTTAAGTGATCACAGGATGGTAAAGGAATTCGCAGAAGTCTGGCATGGAGTCGCTGAAATGCAGGGGTGCTCTCGTAGAATTGAAGAGTCTGATTAATTCCTGAAAAATAATAGGAATTACATATCAATAAAAGGCTCTAAATTAGGGTAATCCATACGATATGAAAAATTGTACTTGAATTATTTACCATCCACTAAAATATCGATGTCATCTGGATGAGTCAAGTACTGGAAATCAATTAGAGGATCGCCTTCAGGATCGTTAGTATTAAGCGTCAGCCAGCCAACACTTTTAGGCCTTACTAAGAACACAGTTGCATCGATTTGAACTTCACTCCCTGCCATTGATAATTCCGGAGTAGCCATGTAGTCAGGTCCGCCAGCGCCCATGAAATATTCAACTTGAATATCCGCCCAATCCCCTTTTCCCTCAGAAATAGATGCTGACGAGGCGAGAAAGGATTGCACGTACAAGCCACTGACAGACGCATACGGGCCATCTCCAGTTATATTGTACAAAGCAAAATTTTCTGGAGTAAGATCCCTCTTAGGGATCATTACCTCACTAGGGGATCTGTCCTCAATGCTAAAGTCCAGCTTAACTAGAATATGGTCCTGGAGATTTTTCCCAACTGGAAGATACTTCACTGGAGGAATTCCATTTTTTAGAAGAACATCTTCAGGGCCCACTCCAGATTTTAAGAGAAGCGCTGGTGACTCCAAAGTACCTGCGCTAACGACAATCTCCTTATTTGCCTGTACAAAAAGCTGTTGCGAAAAACCGGAATCACTCTTCAGTGTGTAGATTACTCCTATGGCACGATGTCCTTTAAAAACAATTCGGTTCACGAACGCATTCGTTGTCACTACTAGATTTGGTCTGGTGGCAAGAATCGGTCTGATATAGCCTGTGAATGCGCTCACTCGTCTTCCATGTCGCATAGTGTGCTCTCGTGGAGAGAAACCTTTTTCAAATAAATATTTCTTAGATATATTCCATTTGAATTATTTATAAGTCATAAAATAAATGGCTAATGCTTTACTGATTTGCTGAGCTGCAATTGGGTCAACCACTGGATAGCCTAGATATCTTGCAGCTTCGTAAAGTGTGTTTATTCCTGGAGCATATGTTGGCCTGTTCCAGGGACCAAGACGAGTCTGTACTCTTTGGAAATACTTTAGCATGTTCTTGTATGTTAAGGTAGGGTCTCCTGTTATCTTCGCCCATGCACTGTAATCACGAGGATGACCTTTATTGAAAGTCATTCCATTTATCACACTACCTCCTCCAACGGCTCTGCCTGTGATATATTCCACAATCTACAAGAATAGATGTACATACATTTCAGCTTAAAAGGGTAAAAATAAACTGGCACGTCATATCTAATTAATCATCAAGTGACTGACACCATTGTTGTCTAAAGCAGCATTTGCTTGGGGCACTGTTCGGTATCCCTTTGTAAAGTTTCCAGGAACGATGTAATCAACAATGAAGACCGGGATTTCGGATCGACTGTCTGGAAACTTTCCTGCTTCCAGGAGAAGAACGGAGTGCTTGCCGGAGTCGGAGAGCCGGCTTGCAACAGTACTGCCAGCAACGCCAGAGCCAACTATAAATTAACGGAAATTTTAGAGATTCTACTAATGAATAGCTTCAGTACAAAGTCAAAGGTTTCCGCTTACCCACAATGAAGTCGTACGACCCTCGATTATACAGTCCATGTACGCCAATGGCACTTGCCAAAATTGACAGATATGTTAGCACAATATCCAGAAATTTCTCCATTACAGGGATCCGAAAAGAACTTTTTAATTAACTTAGTTATCAGTTACTGGCAAAATGGAAGACTTTGCCAAAATTACATCTCAATTTTGAGTAACGGTTGAGTAGATAAGGTAAATAGGTAGGTAAGCAGTGCATTAATTGCTAGGCTCATCATTAGACGTACTGTTGGAATGCTTTTCACGGTCAAATCCTTTTATCTGTTTAATATTAAAGGAATTTCCATTAATTACAAGTGGTGTAGCGTGAGCCATACACTCATATTTAGTTCCAAAAGGTAAATGCAATATGCAATGCAAACGTCAAAGTGAGGCTTTTGGAGTTTAGGTACATCCAATTATTTAAAATTTATCAGGCTGGAATGAAATATTGGTTTCTTTGGGGCGTATTAAGTAGGCATCTAAGTGCGAAGGTCAGCAAAATCATAACCATGCTGTTTGGCAAGTGGTCCGTGAAAATTCCAGGTATCATCGTAACTAACGATCCTCGTGTGTTATATTGGCCTTGTAAGTCATTGACTAAAAGTTAGCATAGGTTACCAATACTGATGATATTTAGTACTCGAAAAGAGGATTTTAGGACATCAGGACTCATTTCCTGTGAATGGTAAACAGTTGTCAAGCGTCAAATACAATAATGCAGTACTTTGTACTATTCCTGAAGAGGAATATTTATCTGTTTAAATACATTTTCTATGTATAAATGCGGAAATGATAACAACGACCCCTTCGAATCACAGATCGGAATTTTCTGGTAAAAACAATACAATACAGAATCAGAAAAGATTTACATGTTGAATGAAGGATGCACGCGCACCCGTGCTAGAATTATGATTATGTTTAAGGGTTAACTGAATATAGCATCAATGAGATGAGTAATTAATAAATAATAATAAAAAATAAAGAATACTTAGCAAATGGCCCTAATGCAAGCTATATCTCTTTTATATAGCCTTCTTTGTTATTTCACTGCAATGACATTGATGTTCTTTTATCATACTTGTTGCTGTTCTCCATTATTAAAGACTATGACTGCGACTTATTGGAAAGTTGCAGCAGATATTATTGTCGTTTTGCGAAGAGCCACTGAAAAACAGTCGCTCTTCAGTAGTTGGCTTTCATGTTTAATTGTGTGTTCATTTTCTCAGAGATCATTAGCTCAGTTCATTCTGTGTCATAAATCAGCTCACCCCATGACAGATTAATCCAACGACATTTTTAGTTGCTGTAACCAGTGCATCAAAGACAGCATTACGATTTAAACGCCAAAAAACAACTAGGTACTTATTTGCAAATTACACTACTACGTACAAGAAACATGTATTATTTTTATACTCCTGAGTTAAGTTACCTACTAAGTTTAACGAGCACTTGAACTGTTAAGAGATATAGGTACATACATAAAACATTTTAATATTATTATTATTATATTTTAATAGACTTAGCATTTAAACTTGACCTGTCTTCATCAGCTCATCAAACATTTTATTTTCAGAATCAGAAATTGTTTTTACTCCCTAAGTGAGTGATAAAAAGTTGGAGATCGCAGATTAACAAGAACCATAAGGGGAGTACTTCAACTTAAATAGGTACAACGATGAGGATATGAGGTTATCAGATCTTTCAGCTAAGAAATTATATTGAAATTGTTAATAGATACATACATAGTTAAAAGGGTCTTCAAGCTTATCAACTATTTTTTGTTGCTGGTTAGACTACTCCCAACTCCCAATGCCTGTATGAGCCAAAATTCTGGCATTGCAATCAATAGTTGAAGCTGGAACTAATGGGAGTGGTCTCATACAGTTACTAATTCATTTTAAGTTTTGCAATACAAATACAATTTAAGCATTATATTTGCACTAGAAGTTGAGTGCATTGCTAAACTGCTAAGCTGATTCCTGCATTCAGCAACAATAACGGACATGGAATTACAAACATATCAATCTCATTCCTCCATCATTTATACACATTGCACATTTTGCATAGAACATGTCCAATCTACTTATAGTACCGCCCCACCCATTAAAAAACTCTCCACTTCTTGTTATCTATATTAGAAATTGAATTGATGAGTCGTGACCTGCTACACACCTGTCCGTACTGATAACAAAGTTAAAATTCGTGCCTACAAGCTAATAAAGCACATAACATTAAGTTGAAGAATGAATGAGCACTCAGGGATTTCTTTTAAGAAATTAAAAACCATTCCTGCATAATTTCAATTCAACTTTATTCCATTATTACATTAGGTCAGCGTTCTGCCTGGAGAAAATTGAGTTGCCTACTAAAAAAGATACCTGATTTACATATGCGATAGTTACGTAGACACTCATCCACATCTGAATAAAATACTTATCTGATTGTGACGTGAGCTGTACTATTACTGGCTGAATCAAGTGTGAGAGTAATTTTATAATTTTAATTTTACATTTGCAATGGTAATGAACGTAATTTATGTGTTTAAATTGTTATAAAAATTCGAGAAATCTTTCAAATTCCAGTCAGTGCGCTGGAAATTATATACGGGGCTGGACTACAAAAAATTGTATAGGAGTCTGTTTGTTAGTAAGAGAGAGTTCTCAGGATATTTTGGAAATTTGGAATGGAGAAACAACTGGTGGTCGTATTGTTTGGCGCCTTAATATTTTGCGTACTTTGCGCAAAGGAAGCGATCTCTTTTCCATCGGATCACTTGGATCAGTGTAATTTGCAGAGGCAGTCATTTGACTTCATTATCGGTAGGTAGCTCCTTGCAGTATGTATTGGGTTGGGTTAATAACTAATTATTCAATTAGGAGGAAAATGATATAATTAATTAATTCTTGTAGTTGGAGGGGGGACTGCGGGCTGTGTTTTAGCAAATCGCTTGTCCGAAAATGGCCGTTTCAGTGTACTTCTTCTGGAGGCTGGAGGAATACCCCCAGAATTCATGAATGTTCCGGGCAATGCGAGAACGAATGAGCTGTTACCTGACCTGACTTTTCAATATTGGTCAGTTCCTCAGAGAAATGCAGCTTTGGGCACCAACGGAGGGGTACATTCTTGCATCCAGTCATGATACTTTATATTATGTTGATGTGAATATGTATTTTTTCTATCAAAAACGGTGTTTAAATTTCTTCCCCAGGTAATTCGCGTGTCCCTCGGCAAAATGTTGGGTGGAACGAGTCAAATTAATTACATGCTCTTCAATAGAGGTAAAAGTTTGAAAAATACAAAAATTACACTATCTACCATGAGCTATAGGTCATTTCGTAAATTATTTTAATTTCATTAAATTTCCCTTCCACCAAATCAAGGAAGCCCACACGACTACAATAGCTGGGCAAACGTTACTGGAGATGAGTCATGGTCGTATTCCAATATGCTTCCATTCTTCCGTAGATCGGAGCACTACGAAGGAGAATTCCCTTCTGGTGTGTATCTTATCAATGCACTTCTTTGGAATACTTTCCTTCGTAGTTAATGAAAACGTAATAAATATAGCACTGTTTTACAGCTCCGGCTCATGGCTTCAATGGGCCCATTGATGTTGCCTTCCAGAAGTTTGCTCCTGGGCGAGAAGCCTGGCTAGAAGCTGGAAAAGAATTGGGCTTTGAGATTAGAGACCCAAATGGGCCCCAGCAGATAAGTAAGTTGTACAATTACTTTTTATAGCTTAGTTTTACGTTAGAATTCTGTTTAGAAAAAAATCCTGTCTTGAATAGGCTTCACCCCAATTGAATTCAGTAGAAGATTTGGCCACCGGGTCAGCTCCTACAAGGGCTACATTGAACCGATCATGCATTCCAGGCGCAATCTGAAAATTGTCACTGATGCTTACGTTACAAAGCTGGTAAAATCAATTAACTTTTATGGGGTGCTCGCAGCAGCCATTAATCCTTTCTAATTACACTCCTCTTTAACAGGTTTTCGTGGGTAATTCTGCGGTTGGAGTGGAATACACTTTGAACAGAACACTATACCAAGCCAATCACGTTGTCACTGCGAAGCGAGAAATAATTTTAAGCGCGGGGTCCTATGGCTCTTCCACATTACTAATGAGGTCTGGAGTTGGACCCAGAGGTGTGCTGGACTCCGCCGGTGTATCTGTTTTGAAGGATCTTCCTGTTGGAGAAAACTTTCAGGAGCACCCAGTCGTTCCAATTCATATCGTCTTGGCGAACAAGTCATTATCATTTGACCCCAACAGAGACTTAACTCGCGAAAACTTTGAGTTATTTGATTCAAGGGGTGAAGGCCCCTACACAGATGTGCAAGGATACGCAGGACAAGCATTCATCGCATCCTCCGTTACTACCTCTGAGGGTCATCCAGATTGGCCAGACATTCACTTGTGCTTGACATCAGTGACTACTCGAACAGAGCAGTTTAGAAATGCTTACATAGCGCCATGGGAGACATCAGTAATCATGAATTTGTACCAGGCCAGGCAAAAGAGTAGAGGCACTGTGAAACTTAATCCATACGATGCAAACGGAATGCCATTAATTGACTTCAATTACAATGACGATCCTCGCGATGAGCAAGTATGGCTTGATGCGATCAAGGCAACCCTGAAAATCTTTGAGAGGACTAGCACCTATCAAAATCTAGGAGCAAGGATCTTCAGGGAGCCTCTCGATGCATGTCGTAATCATCAATTTAGATCGGAAAGTTACTGGAGATGTTATATTAGGTGCGGCTTAATATACACTAATTTAATATACGGGTTAATTGATTATTGAATTTGATTTTTACTAATTCATTTCTGCTAATTAAATCAAATAGACAAACGATTATTCCTGGAAACCATCCTACGGGAACTTGTGCAATGACCAAGGTTGTCGACTCTAAGCTTAGGTAAGGAAGCAAAATAATGACGTAGACTGTAGAGTATAGATTGTAGAGTAGAATACAAATTTACGTGTTTTTTTTATTCAGAGTCCTGGGAATGAATCGATTGCGAGTAGTGGATGCATCCATTATGCCTTTTATCACGGATACTAACCTCCAAAGTGCGGTTTATGCTATTGCTGAAAAGGCATCGAATACAATCCTGAGAGACAATAATGTTATTGACATCATTCAATGAGGGAAATTTGATGAAACAAAGTTTCACGATTTGCAAAGGAACTTACATATCAGAGGATAATATTTATAGAGCTAATTTATTATAGGTATTTTGGAATCAACTATGATTTAAATTTTTGTAGCCCGATAAAGCATTTTAAATGGAAAGAAATTTTTAAAATATTCTTTTGCTAAAATCGTAATTTACTGGTTTGAGTTGCTTTAACGGAAATTTGTTTCAAGTTTATTAATGTTTAATAAATTGTTTTAATTTAACGTGCAAGTCGGCTATTAAGTGATTAAAGAGTATCTACCTGTACTGCAAATAATACAGCTACAGCACATAGCCATTATATAAATTCAGCGGGCAAAGTGTGATCAATTGCTAGTTCGCATCAGTCTGCTTATCGATGCCCAATACTTTAATTATTACAGAAAAGTTGTCAATCAAGCGCTCATTAATCCAACGCCTTATCCACTATAGACTTACAAGATGCAAACACAGCCCCCGCCTCATACAGCACAAAATTTTAATCAGCGTACCTAAGTATGCCGGTGTACGATGCCAACGACAAGGCTCAGTGCACACTGAACTTGGCTTCAACCGTTGTACAAGAAATTAACAGCACTTATTGATGTCCTTGACAGTCTGCACTGCACATGCCTTGCTAGGGTTAGTTGGTTGAGTTAATTAAACTGCCTATATAAACATTTCCAGTACCTCACCCTAATTGTCTAATTACTCCTGAGCCTCCATTTTGCATTAATTGATCTCCAAATGGGAGTGGCTTCCTCACTCACTGGAATACGAAACCCGATCTCCAATCTGCATTAATTTTTGCGTTCTTTAAAAATCCAATTAATCGTTAAAACAGCTTCAACCTGTTAAATAAAGATAATCAGTTATCGTTTCTCATCAGATCGTTTTTGGAGAGTCATCCTAGATTATACTTATTTAAGCTTTCTGAAGAAACAATACAGATACCTATTTTGATCACTTCAGTGGTCACTTTAAATACATATTATAGTTCAACGCAATGGGCAGTGAATTGAAACCATGGGCGGTCTCATTATTTTCTGTCTTTTTGTTGTGGGTGTTTTGTGTTGGTGATGTGAGCTCATTTCCACCTTCCGTCAGCAGCTCCCTTGGACAATCTTTCGATTTTATTATAAGTAAGTCTCATCAAAATAGAATTTATTCCAGAGATTTCCAGCTTCTCCAGCCTTTTAATGGTATAAAAATGCACATTTCCAGTTGGAGGAGGGACGTCGGGCTGTGTTTTAGCAAATCGCTTATCCGAAAATGGCCGGTTCAGCGTTCTTCTTCTAGAAGCTGG
The DNA here is from genome assembly GCA_027744115.1 of Acrocyrtus sp. NNG-2020. NCBI lineage: Eukaryota > Metazoa > Arthropoda > Collembola > Entomobryomorpha > Entomobryidae > Acrocyrtus > Acrocyrtus sp. NNG-2020. Next base: position 85,146 of record JAHZND010003927.1, on the reverse strand, counting down.
AAGGACACCGCCGGAATTCATGAACATTCCGGGATTAGCGTCAAAGAATGAGTTAATACCTGAGCTCACTTTCCAGTGGAAATCTGTTCCTCAAAGAAACGCTGGCCTGGGAAACAATGGAGGAGTAAGTATGAAATGGCAAAGAACTACAATTTTTTCCTTTCTCATGAATTTATTAAAGGTCGGTTTCCCAAAATTTTTTAAAGGTCATTGACATACATCTCGGGAAAGTCTTGGGCGGCACTAGTCAGTTGAATTACATGATGTACAACAGAGGTATTTACGTATTAATAAATATAAATCACTTCCAGTAGATTTTGGAAGAGTCATGTTCATAACTCTGAATATTGTACACCTTAATTTCTGCAAATTCAGGAAGCCCTCATGACTACGATAACTGGGCGAACGTCACAGAAGATCAGTCGTGGTCGTACAAAAGCATGCTTCCTTTCTTCCGTAGAGCAGAAACATACTTAGGCGAATACCCATCAGGTTTGACTAATTTTAGCTGGCCTTGTCGAGAGAAATGAAAATGGAAATTTTCAATAGTTTTACAGCAATAATAAAATACTTTACATATTCAGCGGTTAATCATGGCTTCAGTGGAGCTATCCCAGTAAGCTTCATTAATTACACTCCTGGAAGGGAAGTTTGGCAGGCGGCAGGACAGGAATTGGGTTATCAAATAAGAGATCCTAATGGACCACAAGAAATCAGTTAGCCAATTTTAATTACAGTACATATGTATTTTAGTAAACGTTCCCAAATGTTAATTATTCATGATAATCTACAGGCTTTAATCCAATTGAATTCAATACGCGGTTTGGTCGGCGCGTCAGCTCATACAAAGGCTACATTGAGCCCATTCTCAACTCCCGGGGCAATTTGAAAATAGTGACAAATGCATTCGTTACTAAACTGGTACTTTCTTGGTCTACTTTAAATATATTTTCTGTTATAAGTGACCTTGCGACAACACGCTTGGTAATAATTATCATACCTATTTAGATTTTTAATGGGGACACGGTCGTTGGAGTACAGTACAATACAAACGGAACTCTGCCACTCCTGGACAATATTGCCACTGCTAGACGAGAGGTAATTGTAAGTGCTGGTTCTTACGGCTCTGCCGTCCTCCTCCAAAGATCTGGAATAGGACCAAGGGATGTCCTAAAGTCCGCAAGAATTCCATTAATTAAAGAGCTTCCAGTTGGAGAAAATTTACAGGAGCACCCTCAAATTCCAATGTACATAATGCTAAACAACAAATCGCTTTCCCACGACCCTGAAAGGGATTTTACCCCGGAAAATTTTCAGCTATTTGAACTCTTTGGCGAAGGACCTTTCTCAAGCGTTGCTGCGTACTCTGGACAAGCTTTTTTGGCGTCTAGTGTCACCACTAAGGCTGGACGACCAGAGTGGCCGGACATTCAGCTTTGCCTGCACTCTGTGAACACAAGACATGAACAATTCAGAAAATATTATATAGCCCCTCATGAAACGTCCATTGAAATTACGACATATCTGGCAAGAGAGAAAAGCAGAGGGTCAGTGAAAATTGATCCTAGAAATGTAAACGGAATGCCACTAATCGACTTCAATTACAATAATGACCCTCGAGATGAGCAGGTGTGGTTGGAAGGTGTAAATGCTATCCTGAATCTCTTTGAGAATACAAAAACGTACAAAAAATTGGGAGCGAGAATTTTTAGGGAGCCTCTTGATGCCTGCAGTCATCTTAAATTTAGATCGCAAAGGTAAAGTGCTTAATTTTTTCTATCAAAGTAGGTAATCTATTAATTAGGCACTTTTTGGATATTTTTTAAAAGTATTTTTAAATCTTTAAACAGTTACTGGAGATGCTACATTAGGTGAGGCTTGATTAATATACACTAACTTAGTCTACAATTAAATTAAGTAGCTATTGAATTTGTTTTATACTAATTTATTCCTCTTAAAACAAACAGACAAGCAGCAATTCATGGAAACCATCCTGCCGGAACTTGTGCTATGGGTAAAGTTGTGGACTCCAAGCTGAGGTAAGCTTTCTGTCGGTGCCTTGATAAAATTCAATGAAGAATCTTGTAAACGTTAATTTTTCCATGTACATATTTTCTGTAGGGTTCTGGGAATTAATAGGCTCCGAGTGGTTGACGCCTCCATTATGCCCTTCATTACTAACACAAACTTACAGGCAGCTGTGTACGGGATTGCAGAAAAAGCTTCACATACCATTCTGAAGGATAATAGTCTCACTGACATTAATTGGGGTATTTTGGGATGATTGGGGTTACCGTTAGTTAAAAAAAGAAGAGAAATCTGCCTCTCCATACTTATCAATTTATTTAATTACGCAAACCTTAATTTATTTCTGAATTAATTACTAATTTATTTTAAAACTAGTGGCCAAAATGAAGCCCCACATCAGGGCTTAGGTAGCTAGACTGTACATGGAAAGTTAAGAATGTAAGTAGAAATTAGGCGTAATTGTAACGTAACAACAACGCATCCAGTAACGATAAGGCGACTCATTCAACTGTCTTCTATAACAGCAGCATCATTAATCCAAGGATATTGAATTGTAAATAGCAGCAGCAAAATCATTTACATGTAAATTAACAGCTATTAAATTAAGAGCCATTAGAGACAATTCAAAAACCATGCATAAATCCCAACTTAACAACAAATTTTCCCTTAACGATTTGGGACAGACACATTTAAATTAAAAGCCATTAGAGACAATTCAAAAACCATGCATAAATCCCAACTTAACAACAAATTTTCCCTTAACGATTTGGGACAGACACACGGCTATTCTTTTATTATTATTGATTGTAAATTGTAAAATTGTAAAATTAAGTAATAAAATTTACATTTTTGGCTTAATTACAAAAGTTGGAAAGTTTAATTTTCAATTGTTTTTCGTACTCTCTCGCCTCATATGAAGTGCGGCAAGATCCGGATTGTAAAGTTTTTCATTTGCAACAAGAGCAAAAGAAGATCTGGAGGCGATAGATGCTTCACCGAGTCCCCTGACCAACTCTTCGAAGGAGAAAGGGTCCATGCTATTACCTACGAGACAGAGAACAAACCAATCTCCATAGCTGAGATTTCGTACAGCAAGTCCGCACTCGCTAGGTAGGTGCTTTCCGGTGCGGTTCAGCACAAAAGTGCGAACTTGAGGAATAAAGACAGTGGCTAGTCGATAGACTAATGTGATCGAATCAATGATCATTAAAACGTACAAGTAGAACCTACGAATATGAAAAAATAGGAAAATAGTTAGGCGTTTGATTACTGTGAATCTGGAGCGTTCTGTTGACTGAAGAACACTTACCAAAGGAAAATGTAGGCTTTGGTTACGAACACGTTTACAGGCAAAACACAAAACTGGGACAACTCTGAGATTGAGGAGCCTCCAGAAGTCGGTAAGTCACACTTGGCCACATTCGGAAACGCTAGATTGATAGGATGGTGAGGCGAGTAGTTTGACTCGCCCGTGAAAAAGTCATCGGCCAAAGTTTCCCAGTCCAGTGCCAAAGTCTTTTGCACTAGTACAAATTGTGTAACCACATTAGCAAAATTTAGAAATTCGCAAATTATGAATTTCCAGGCATATTCAAAGTGGTCCAGCTTGTTCCGCCTAAAGAATGATACGATATCTTCGCTCTTGTCCTTGTGCTTTTCGTTAGGTGTTAATGTAACCAACGTGAAGCCTTCAGTGATAGTTTTCACCCTTCCATTTTCCCAGCAGTAGCGCCACAAGTAGCGCGGAAGGAAGAAAAGCATTGCCTGGCCAAACAGAATGAATTCAATCCATTGGTAAACATGCAAGTAGGACGCTTTGTATTTGGAGTCTTTGTTTTGACGAGAGTATTCTGCAGTTAGGTATTTTTTATCTGAGGTTATAACAGGGTGCATAGGTTCATCGCGAAACTTGTATTCTGGAGGTGGATCTGTAATAAAAATGTCATAATTTTACAATAAATTTTTTAAATGGGTAAAATAGTCAGCGACATTAAGTAGATATGAAATTTAGCTTACTTCGCCGCACAAAAATGTAGCTATTAAACCAGCAATATTGGTCGGCAATCTGTGAGAGGTTGAAAACCCAATTTATTTCTAAATACTACAAACAAACGATAGTTCAGTTGACGTAAAAACGTTTAAAAATAATTTCATACGTGTCTCTCAGTATTCACGGCTGTACAGTCAATAGGATCTCCGAAGTATTTTCGAGAACCTATAATCAAGCAAAATCCAACAAGAAGCATAACAGTAAGTCTATAGTGAAGGCTGAAGACATTGTTGTCGATTTTAGCACTCCGTTTTTTAATTAGACCACTTAATGTCTCAAAAATGCCAAACATTTTAAGACTCTATTACTATTACAAACGACACACGCACACCTCTCTTCACAAATTGACGTACTCAAAATGAAGGAAAAATTTAATTTGGACACTTAATAACTTGCAAGAAGAAGCTTAAGCAGATAGCTTCCCTATCAGCTCTTTTTATATGTATTTGTAGTAATCGCAGTTTCTTGCGGTGAAAATGTTTCCTGCCTTCTGCTTCTCCAAACACAAAACAGGATGGTCAAGTTGAAATTACTTGTAAAGGTGATACATCTACTTGACAAATGTTTCCAAGTACAAAAAATGTAGCAAATAGCAGTAATAAACGCTAGTAGCTAAGGTTAGCCCTTAATCGTCCGTCACGTCACGTCTAAATACTTTTCTTAATTATGTGGGTTCATGTTGCATCATCAAATCTCTTTGGCTTGCATACTTAAAAATTGTATAGCTAATTAATTTTTTTTGGAAAGTGTAAAGTAGTGTCATACTCATTTGCACATTTGTTTTATGTAGACTTTTCAATTTTATTGTACGTAGTTCCTACTCTACTTACGCATTTGTCATGTGATGACTTACAAATTGCAATATTAGTGGAAAAATTATTCGTAAAAATGTGCATCATTATTGCAGTAAGAGACTTAAATATGTAAGCTAGCGAAGCGAAGGTTTTTCAGTTTTCCTTGTGGTGTAACTGTGGTTGGTGGTACTTTCTTCCAGGAAGTCACCTCAGAATTTATGCTTATTGATAGGGATAAGTGATATTCAACTAATATTTACTGCGAAAGATGAAGCTGAAATCCATAATATAATAGATCGAACTTAAGACTGACTGCACGAAAAAAATGTGATGTTGGTCTCGACAAAAGCAATCGACATCGACAAGGCTCTTTTAGGGCATAAAATGCCGCAATTCTATTCCCATGAAGTCATTGAAATTTGCCACAGACATTCGGTTGGGAAATCATGATCGCTATTAGGTATATATTAAAACAAGATTTAAGCATCTAACATAAAAGGTTCTATTAAACCCGAAATTTTTTGGTATTTATGTTAAAACTACGCTTTACTTTTTATGATTGCTTTAAATTGGTACAGGTTTACATTAGTAGAGCAGCATGCTATCTTTTGTTTAATCCCGCATTTCATTCATTAATTTAAGTAATACATATATTATTTAATTAAATCTTTTAAATGCAATGAGAATGTCCGCAATCATAATGCCCACAGGCACCGGCCCACTGTAAGTTGCTGCCATTCCATACCATTGACCATATACTCAACTCATGTCATGACGTACGTGGCTGAAACTAGGAGAGTGAAGACGCCAACCACTTTTCCGGTTTGCATAGCTCCAATGTCTCTCCAGCTTAAGAGATAATTTAGGGAAATTGTACAAGTTTTGCATAGTCGACCTTTGGACTTTCAATTGTTTATGAATTTGAATAACAAAGGGAGACGCTGAATAAATTATACAATTTCCCTAAATTATGTTGGAAAGACATTAGAGTTGTATGTTGTATCTACAGCTTGCATAGGTGCGACTTGCGAGGCGTGAGGATGAGATTTGGAGGATGATGATGATGGTGATGATGTACGCGTACAAACAAACGTTTCAAAATGTTTTTGTACAAGTCTATCATCTTAGGATGAAGCTTCATTCATGCTATCCCGTATGTACGATTCAATACGATCTCCATTACATCTTTTAGTACTATGTTCAAAGGTTGCGTGCTTTGCAAATTCATCACTTCAAACAAGTGCAAACTGCAATTGCTGCCATATTTGATTCGTGTGAGAACTTTGGGTTATAAAAAAAGTACAATAATGGAATCATGAAATGTAATTCGAGGAAAGTGTAACCTTACATTATCAATACTATATTTTCCAGTTTTATATGTAGCGTATGGATATTGAACGTACATCGTAGGTTTTTTTTAAAAAATAAATTACACGTGAAGTAAAATTTAATTGTACGTAAAGTAAAACGTATCTTGAAGCAAAACCAAACTCATTTAATTAGCCTAGAGTATGGCTGGTCGAGGAAGAAATAATAGCAGGGGCAGAGGAGACAATTCAGGTAAATATTGCAATATGTTCATATTTAACTGATATTAATATTGTTGCGGACACGGGTCTTCACAGGTGACAGGTGTATACTAGTCAAAGTGCGTAACAGGTAAATTTATTTACGTAATTTTACAGATGACGATGATAACCTCCTGGGAGGGTTGGTGGCAGCTGCAGCAGTTGCTGGTTTGGGCTATGCTGCTTACAAGTTTCTTTCGTCGGGAAGTGAAAGCCAGGAAACAGGAAGTCGACAAAGACAATCGCCGTTGGAATGTCGTGGTCAAAGTGTTTCATGCTCCTCTGGCCAGTTACACCGTGTAAGATTTTTCGTTTGAAGTTCATAGCTTTTTGATCGCTCATGGAGCTTCGCTAGTGTCAATCGAAATGGTAACAAACAAAAATATGATATTTTAATTAAAATATTTGTTTCTTACAGGGTTCATTGACACGGAACGCGGAAAATAAAATCATCATTGGTGTAGATGCTACACCGACAAGAGGTGGAGGACTACTACTGCTTCCAAAATGGAATACTGTGTATTTTTACTCGATTGACTGGTCCGATAGATATAAGTTTCCGGGAGAGTCTGACAAGTTCGAGTTGGTGAATACCCTGCTTGCACTGGCCATTTTCAAGGGTTCCGTGTCAAAGTACAGGAACTCTAATCCAAGAGACGAGCTTGTCCTGAAGACGGATAATAATTTCTGTCAAAATCCTGGTACAGTTTATTCAGGGACGAAAAATGCAAAATGGCGAAAGTTGTTTCAAGAAACCAATTCTATACTAGAAGCATCCCCCTATAATGGTTCTTGGAATTATACATCTTCGAATGACAAATATATAAGTATGGCCAATAAATTGTCAAGACGGAGCTTTCAGGAACTCCCACCTAGAGTAGGAACTTTGGAGAACTTTCTGGTAGACGTTAATGAAGAAAACTTATCTAATCGGAAAAAATCAGCACTGGATGCCATTGTGCTTATTGTTCCGGATGAAGTTCAAACTGAGAACGAAAATGCTTGTAACTATAATGATGTTGACGGAATTACTGAGCACAACCAACCAGGATGCAATACGCAATGAAACGAGTTGACACGAGTTTTATGTAGAAATATATAATGTAACCAATGTAATGTAATTAGTAATAAGTTCTATTGGTTTGTGCTATGCGCCCTACTGTGGTAGAAAAAAACGTTAAAAATTAAAACTTTGGAAAACTACTATAAGTTGGCAAGTATATTTTATTGACTAACGAAATTGTATTTCAAAAAATGTTTTTACGTTTCTGACAACGTGACTTAAAATGGTAGTACAAATAAATAGCAATAAATTATTATACAGCTAACACCACCAGACAAATACTATCTGCAATTAATTAAATAATAAATTGTACACGTCATCTTATGCTACTAAATAAACCAGATAAACAATAAACAAGATCACCAGAAAGCTGAGCATTGTAGTTTGTTCTTAGATATAGGTATTGACTTAATAAATAATTGTAAATTACTGTTTAAGCAATAAATAATAAATAAATAAAATTGTTTACATTAGCTATATCTATTCGATTTGTGATATTTTCTGTACAATTTATTTATAAAAAATCACAAAGGTGAAAGTTGCATTTTTGTTGAAAGCACTAGTTGGGCTTGTTTGAGTTTGAGCAAAATGTCAAGTGTCTCACTTGCAGTCATTGTTGCATATTATGATATTGATATATACATACTACCTAAGTTTAGCGGTAATCTTATCATCACATTCATTTACCACATGAAAGCTATATATGTTGTTTACAGAAAAATAAATATATTTATAGAAATTCGTTTGTGTCAAAGTTGTAGTCAAAGTTCATGTTTGTAATCCAATCCAAGTCACACATTGGAATCTCATCAAGATCAGAGCAGGAAGAGACAGAGCATGTACCTGCGTCATAGTTCTCTTCAGTGCCGGTTTGAGCTATCGGTTGTTGTTGTTGAGGTGCCATCAGTGAGATTGAATTCCCTTCATAGCCAGTTAGCAGCGGAGGATCCCTGCTCGCGTCCATGAAGGGGTCATGATCCAACTTGCTGTTTTCTATGAGTTGTGGGGAAGAGAAAATACCTGTGCTTGGGGCGGAAAGTGGAATTCCAAGGCATTTTCTTCTGTTTCTTGTTTCCTTTTTCTGTTTGGTTGCAGCCTTCCCACTTCCAGTTTTGAGCGGAAATGGAAGATAATGCATCTTTGCGTGTTTTCTGAGTGATGAAGGATCTGTGTAACGTTTCTCGCAGTTGGGGTGAACACAGACATACGGCTTGCTGTCAAAGTGGGTTCGTTGGTGCTTTGCCCTGTCCGATGAGTTCGAGAATGCTTTGGGGCAATAAGGACAAATGTAAGGACGCTCGCCGGTGTGGGATCTCAGGTGAATTTTTAAGTTCTCCAGTCTTGAAAATGCTTTGTCGCACCCAAGAACCTGCACACAAAGATAAATTTTCGTTAAATGACAAGCAAAAGTAAATAAAAATAGGAACAAATACTAACAGAAATGATTGATTATAGCTTCGTGCGGTGAACTTACAGTGCACTTGTTTGGTTTATGTCCGGTGTGAACTCTCATATGAATCAAAAGCTTGTAGCGGGCATTGAAAGGCCGGTTTCGTCTCACGCAACCCTGCCAAAAGCAGTTGAAGTCTTCCTTCCTTGTCTGGACGTGAACACGATCGATGTGCTCAATTAAAGAGCTCTGTTGAGCAATAAATAGAAAATTGAATTTAGTGTACTTTTTTCATTTTTTACTCCTCTCCGCTGCTGCTGATCGTGAGTTTACATCTAGGCCAAAACAAAATTAATAATTTTTGAGAGCAGTACGGAATGTTACGCGAACTCTTACCTTTTCCAAAAATGAACATTTGCAATCAATCCACAAACAGTCAAAGTGTTTCCCAAGAACATTCCTGTTTCCGGAGAGCAACCCAGTTGAAGTTACATTTGTTGAGATCACTGAGGAGTTACTAAAGCTCTTCATAAACTTTTCCGCTCGTCGACCCACAACAACAGGGTTAAGCTTTAGGAGAGATCCACCGCTAATTCCGTGTTGCGACAGGCTGCTATTCTGCGAGGATGATGAAACTACGTTTTTCGATAAGGGTGGGGCAACTTGATAATTCAATACTGTTAGCTCGGTCGGGGAAGTCACTACAGATGAAGTAGTAGTAACCACGTCTGGAAACAGGAATCTGAGTGTCTGTTGCTGCTGCTGTTGCTTCTGCTTCCTCTCCAAATCCACTTTTCTCCATTCATGCAAAGCCGGAAGAGTCCCACCTCCTGACGAAGTCCATCCACTGTTGAGTCCAACTACAAACCCATTTTGCAAAAAGATATCACTCTCAATCAACGGACTTCCTTCTCCATCACTTCCTCCACTCCATGAATATCCCCCTGGGGAAGAGGATGTAGTATCTGGGGACATCGATTCTGATAGTGAGTACGGAGATCCCACCGATTTCGACAGCGGACTGACCGGCTCTAACTTATACAAAGGGGGTGACACTGTGGAAGTCAGTAAACCCTCCTCGTTAAATAGAAGTGCCCCACTCCCATTCCAGAAAGTATCTTCAGTACGCATATTTTTAACTTGTAAAATTTCCGATCTACTTTTTTTCTGCTCAACCTGTCTCAACCTTTTCCATTCGAAAGACAAGTGGAAAGTGAAAACTCCGAACTCGGAATGATCACTAATTATACCCGACATGATTTGTATCTTCGTCCCATCACCATATCCCATAATCGTCAGCTCCCCACAAGAAAAAACCAACAAGAAAAAAATAAAGACGAAGCCGTATAAGACCTTTTTTGTCATTATTGAGCATATGCATAGGCAGTAAGCCAGCTTCAACCGTACATGCACAATATTTTTTTTCGTCATCATCATCCCATCCCATGTCAGTTCACCTCGGAGAAACATAATTTTTTTGAAAAATTGTTATAATTTATGCCAAACACTTGTACACTCCAACAAAATATTTATATTTTATTCCGTACAAGTATAACGAAACATGTGTTCGTTGTTCGCTCCTCCACTTCACTCCTCCTCCACTGCGCCGATTTTTTAATATAAGATTTTTAGAGATAAAGTTCGTAAGAATCATCCTTCATTTTTTTCTCCTTAAGATGAAAGCTGGTGCATTACAGTTCGTTTCTTCATGTTGTTGTGGAGGAGCTCAACCGAAAATTATTATTGCACATGTGTCTCTTCATCTACACAGCTACTATGAGCTATGTGACCGACCCGATCCATTTTATTTTTTTCATCGGTAAAAAAATTCCCCTTCGTTCGTTAACATTTTAAAAGGCTGCCTAAAAAAACTAAAAACAGAGAGATTTAGAGAAAGAGAGAGCAAGCGAAGAAAAATGATTTTTGATACGTTTCGAATTTTTTTTTAATTTTTTGTTTTGATGTAATAAAGAAACAAGATGGGTTGACAATGTTGACATGTTGCTCTGCACTCGGAGTATGAAAAAAAGCAAAAAAAATGTTTAATATGAAATCGTGTGTGTAGAAAACTGAGTGAAGATGCGTACAAGTGAAAAGAAATACAACACGCTTTTTACACGATGTTTTCAAAGTTTGATTATATACGGAAAATTAGGTTTTTTACCATTTTAACACATGTCCATGTTCATATTATAAGTATTTCTTCACTTCTCATTTCTCCTGCTAAAGTGCTGGAAAAAAAATTCTGACTAGAGAGTAGAGACTTTTTCAACATTTTGATACAGTTTTCGTCCCTTTCTGCGCTATATGAAGTCAAGTATAGATATCATGATCAATCAGTTTGAAATAAAGACAGAGCGAAAACATTCTGTAATTGGATCTCTGACCCGAGTAATTATCCGCAGAGAATGTTGATGCTAACTAGCTACTGGATAGAAGAGCTGTGCAGCGAAGGAAGGGGAGCGAAAGACAACGGGATCGGGAAAGGGCTCTTGAGTATCGTCATCGTCGCCGTGTTGACTAGCTCTCTAGCTCATCTCACTTTGTGTGTTCACTTCAGTTTCATTTACTCGTGGGATGAAGCTTAGAAAATAATTACTTCAAGTAAGTAGCAGACATTATGAGAACTCAAGTCCTAGTCTATTTGTCTGTCCACTCAATAAAGTCGATGGAATTAAAGCCGTTTTTAAAAAGTAATTCAGTTTGCTTGAATGCTTTATTAAATTACTTTTGCAATGAGAAAAATTAACTGGGTTTTAGTTAAATATTTTAAGAAATTTGTTCTAGTACATATCACATCAACTACTTTAATGAATCCTGAATATGTACATACATTTTTACATCTATTTAGCCGGTTTATTGTCGCTAGAAAGTAGAAACGGGATAGCACTGGCAGAGCAAGAGGAGGGAGTTGAGGAAAGGATAAATGTGATATTTACACTTTCGTGAACGGTGCTGACATTTTTGACCTCACACTCAAATATTCATGCCGTGGCAGTTTCAATTTTACAAGTTACATGATTACTGAATTAGCTCTTCGACTTTTCTCACATGAATGATATCTGTGGGAAATCAACCTGTTCACAATTTGGAGAATGGGAGACGTTTATTAAAACGATGGTGCTTATATTTACTGCTTACAGAATATTACAGATTGAGTGAGTTTTGGATGATTGCAGCTTTCCCCTTTTGTTTTACTATGAATGCAAGCAATCTGCAAAAACGCAAATAACGTGCTTACCCTCTAGATTCCCTAAATACGCACTCATTTTGCATAGAAATTGCTATCTTTCATATAATGCATAAACTTCCCTAATAAAATAGTGGATTCTCACATTACCCCAAAATCCTGAATGACGATTTCCCTTACCGAATTCGCTTTTTTTATTCATTGCACGAAAGCAACTAGTAATAATATACTTATGTGCTCCCTTAATGACCACATTTGAAACTACTCTGCATGGACAATTTCATTCCAGGAGAATATGACTCTAATCTCAAATCTTCTGTGAAAGGCTCACCGCACAATCTGCATTTCCACTGGAGCGGTAATGATAACGCTAACTATTCTGTTCCTCGAAAAACGACGCGACAACAAAATAAGCGCATTGAAGTGCTACTTATAAAAAATGGAGACAAAAGCGCAAACAAAGGCAGTCAACTGAGATGCGACAGATTGCCATATGTTGGAAAGGATGAGATTACATTTAGAGATTCAGATCTGACGGAGTTCGAAAACGTTCTTAGATATGAAATGCTGATGACAATGAATGTGACAAAAAATTGTTGTAGGAAGACGAACACCACATACCGAAATAATGATATGACACGATCAAAACGTAATGCACTTAAGATTTTTTATATTCTATCTAAAAAAAACCCAGCAACGAAAGATTTTTTTCACTGCAACCAGACCTAAATCTGTTTTTATCAAGTGAACTACCTCCTGTGGAGACTACAGTCTGGCACAAGCTTTCAATTCTTGATAAGAAGTTGCTAGTGCTGCTCTCGTGGCCGTTAATATTTCTTTTGTGTTTCCTTTTTTACTTCAGCATCACAAAAAATTTATCAATATGGACCAATTCTGTCATTTAAAAGTGCGTTCTTGAATCCATGTGGAAATCATAAAGTGAACAAAAGTTTAAAGTTGGAAGAGATTCGATGAGTGAGGTACAACCCCTTTCATGCTGATTATGTTTCCATTTTTCGCCATTCATGAATGGCAGCGTAAAAAAGATGAGATCTCTTTATCAAACAAAGTAGGAGTGTAGGTACATCTGTGCCAAAAAAAAAATTTGCACGATGTCGTGGATCATGCCAATCGTAAATTGATATCTTTACAGGAGATCCTTGAATGAACAAAGATTTCTGATGTATTTCTCGTAAAATGTGATACCAATCCAGAGGGCAATGGCTCATGCTCTAATTTAAGAGGACATATGCTTCAAAAATATTAATATGATATGGAAAGGAGCAAAGAGAATAATAAAATTATTTTATGCTTTTACGTTATAGGCAGACTTCTTATAAGATTCTGTCTGTGCATATTCTTCATTTCTTTTGAAATTAACTGACTTCAAACTAGATTTTGATTGAACAAAACCGCTTTTGCAACCAAAATTTGCACTTCAAAAAAGTTAATTTTTAAAAAGAATTTTTAAAATGGACTGGAAACGGTTGGACGTCATTTCGAAAGCAAATCTAAGCAGACTTCCATGAATGGAGAGAAAGTCCAAAAAAAAATTATTTTACAAAGGAAATCGGCTTTTTGAACATTTTTGCGCCTGCCCTTTGTTCAGCATGCAAGCTCTTTTCCACTCTTTTCCAGATTGCTGATGATGTCAGTTGTTGCAGCCAGATTTATGTAATGTTGATGTTGATATTATTACTCTGCAAAATACGCTCGGAGCATTAAGCAACATGAAAGCAGTCATTGTACTGTTTATAATGGAGCAAGTAGAGCAAAAATAGTACATGCAATTGATTTACTACGGCCATCTTTAGATTGAATCTGTAGAATTTAATGAGCTTACACTCACTGATTCTATATTTTCAAAGTTAATACCGAAGCGACGACTGCATTCTACTTCCACCAAAATACTAGCATGTAACTAGAACTGCTGACAAGGAATAAAATGCTCTTTTCAGGAGAAATGGAAAATTCACTTTCGTAATACTGCCCAAGTCAGTTACGTTGTTGTATTTTGTGTATTTGCTTGCGATTTCCAAACACATTTTTTTTACTTTCTGAATCTACAGTTCAAACTTCAAACATGTCTTATTAGGTAATTCTGAATTTCTGTCGGAGTCAAAAGTCAAAGCCTTTGCAAACACCTCCAGAAGGCAGTTAGCAAACAAAGACCCAAAAATTACAAAATCAGATAAAAGAAATACTCCGTTTGTTTCAGAATTCGGGAGAGTAGGTGACCCAATATGCAAAAATAAGTGATCAGCAACATCATTCAAAAAAATAAGAAACTGCGACGTCTACCAATTCCTCTAACAAAGAACACCGTTTTTAGAGCAGAAAAAATATCTCCTTTCTCCAGGAATCGAGTACATTCAAAAGAACAGCTTATGTAAGCCTACTAAAGAAAAAAGGAGGTCGACACTGACTATGAATACGAACGAATTTCCCTCAGGATGCAATCCGTAAAAAAAAGTCTTTCCTGTTTCTCCGCATTTTCTCCTTATTCCTTCACATTTCCTCCCTCCTCCGTACAATTGTAGACATCTATTTGCACAGGGGGAAAACATGATGCTTATGTAAGCAAAAATTGTTTTGTGTTTTGCAAAAAAAATATATTCTAAAAGGTATACCCAAATTCGCCTCCTAGCCTGTCATCATTTGTGTTACTCTCATTGATTTATTTCAACAAATATATTCCCAATCACAACACAATTTCACAATTTTTTTGTTTACAGGAGACGCTGCCTTTCCTCATCGTCGTCATCCGAGTAATCTACATTCTCGTCATCCTCAGTCTCAAAATCGGAGTCGCTAGGTTGCTCCCCGTCGTCTTCATCGTAGTAATATCCAGTCTGAACGGCGTGGTCATAGTGGTCCATCTGCTCCCTGTGACACTCCAGCGCTCCCCTACTCGGAAATATGGTGTCACACTGGACACATCTGTTTGGAAGGATAAACATAATATAAAACTGAATTACTTTTGCAACATCATAAACCATAAAAATTTATCGGTGGGATAATTTTCATGAGACTTTGGCTCTTCTGCATATCCTTAGAACCAGTAACATTAGTATAGCTGCAAAAATTATATAGACTCTCTTTGAGAAAACCTAGCCTAATCTGATCTGGACTAGACATTATTAAGAAGGAGCGTGTTAGGATGGAAGTGCTACAGTTGTTGCCGCCTTCGCCTTCCATGGTTCCATGCACTGCCATTTAGCAAAATGGAGGCGACCACCGGAATAAAATGAAGTCTTGAAAAGTATTCAGCGTAAAAGATGAAGGCATTGCATAATTGTTATTCTGCTCAGCTTTCGATGTACCCTAAATGCCAAAGTGAAAAACGGTGTTTCCTCCACTCTGCTAGAAAACGGAGTTAAGATGGGATACTCATTCACAGTGCTGCAACTCATCTGTACGTCAGACAGACTTCGTTGAAAGGAGCTAGCGCTATATATGGCTTGTGTACTAATCGAAATGGGGATATGTGAAACTTACTACAAGATTTTAGAAGTAGTTAGTAGCTGTAGGAAATAGCTTTTTTTTAGGATTTCACTTCGGTAATAAGAAATGTGCTGATTGTAAGAAGCGGAGAAGTAAAAATTCTAAAAATTGATTGTGGAAATTCTTTTATTGTCCTCGCAGACTTTGTGTGGATAGCAGAAGCTTACGGCCATTTCTCAAAAGAAACGTGAAACTGGTGAGCTCACCCTGCCAGGGGAATACGTGCGGGATAATTTGGTTTTTATGAATGCTGGAATTACTTTGAGTTAAATACGTACTAAAACTGCAATCCTATTTCAGTTCACGTAAGTTCCAGCTTGTATGCCTGAAGCTTTCATCAACAAAAGTTCCTATAAATACGAAGTAGGTAGATATACTATCAGGGTGAATTGGAAGAAAGATAGAGCCAAAATAATAATAAAAAATTCCAGAGTGTGAATGCGATGCGATGATGACAGCTGAAATCAAAGAAAGATAGGAGGTGCTGCCAATGCAGAAATTCAGACGATGTTTTCAGGCTTCAAGTTACATGCAAAAGTAAGATTATATTTTAAATGCTGTTTTGTGTTCTCTTGTTACGGGAATGCCTTGAATGTGATGTGGTGCTATTAAAATTTGCATGATCAGAACGTATTCCAAATTCCATACTGCAAATAATTCATTTGTATCCTTAATATTTTTGCGGCAATCTTTCTACTTCATCACATTTAATTTACAGACCTGTACTCTTAGTGAATTCAATACAGAAATGTAGCAAATAACGGCTTTGTAAACCTTGAGATTAAAACACTCTCTCATTTCCTCTCCACGAAATGAAACAAGAGAAAAGGCTGGAAAACAAAACGAGAAAGTTGATTAATTTTTTAAGTACCATGAGGCAAGCTCATTCCACCAAGTAAACGAAAGGCCATTTATATAACTGAGCAGATTAAAAGCAGCAGGGAAATTTGTTTCAGAAAACGGCTACAAAAAGTACTTTGCAGCAAACCAAGGCTTGAACCCGTTTTACCTTCTCCTCTCCAATTCTAATGAAGTTTTTCACGAGAAGTACATGCTTGTGTGCTTCTTCCGCACTATTTCGCTTTTTCTCCTTTTCCTCTCCTTTTCCTCTTCTCACTTATCATTTTGTAACAATTCATTAACAAAAACAAAAAAAATACATTCCAGCATTCTCTTCTCTCCTGTCACAAAAAAAAACTTTTTCTCTTGCACGAGAACCTCGAAACGGAAATGGAAAAGCCCAGAAAGTAGAGAAATGGGAAAAATGCGTCAGCAAATCAGCAGAATAATATCTCCTTCCTCCGCCAAAATGAAAACTGACAATGGACTGGAAATGAAGAATGCAAATCTCTATATTTGTCTTTACTTCCTGCTGCTCCGCATCTCATCTCCTCTTCCAGAAATGAAGTAAAATGGACTGCTACCGCTGGCACACATGCTAAAACTTACACAGCTTCAATCAAACAATGGGAAAATGGGAGTGACGAGATGAGCACGAAAAGGCTGCTGGCAGTGGCAAGAGCAGAGAAAGAGAAAAGATATATTTTAGCATCATCAGCCTCCCCTAGAACCGCCATCGCCACCACTCAAGCTGCTGCTTTTGGTGCTGTTATCTACCAAATTTCCGTCTGGTGATATGATGATTAAGGAAAAGAGGAAATTTCTGTGTCTGCTTTCATCTCCTCAAATAACAAACGACATGTGTCTTGCCTCCTTTTCTCCTGTTATTAATGGATGTTGCAAAGGCAAAAACTCTGCCACTGACAAGTCTACAACAGCTTCCCCTCACTTGTCATACTCCCGCTATTTGCTGTTCCCACCCATTTCATTTTATTAGGGCAACCTTGCATTTTCCTACATTTCATTACATCCTCTCCATATATGATAGGCAAACAAATAGAACCTGTCACCATCACATCACCTTCTGCTTTTCCCCTTTTTTGTGATCTTTGCAAAAATCCAGAGCTTTTTTCATTCCGTTTTTTTAAAAAAAATTGCACAAAATCCCAAAAATGAGCAGTGCATAGGTACCACTAGCACTCTCCCCGGAGTTTCCCAGAAAACCACAACAAATCAGCCTCACAGACTTTATCAGTAGGTAGTCAGGGACAGAAAAGCATTTACCACTTAAGTGAAAATGGTTACAAAAATTGGGAATAAGAACAAGCTACGTGTGCTTGATGTCTTCTATGACGCTAATTGTAGCTGACGAACTCTACAACAAGGTCTGAACGGAGATTGAGTTTTTTTCGGGAAGACAGTTTTCCATATCCTCCGTGAACGACTAAGAATTATCTAATTTGGCGAAACCATATTTTTTTCTGTTTCCTTCCATCCCTGGAAATGTACAATTTTTATCTGGAGGTCTTCAGGCAAAATCGATTTCCTTTCTCGAGCAGCTCATACAACAGGAAACGGATATTAGAGAAAATGTGATTTGGGGTAAGATGAGACACCTCCAGATACCATTCCCATTTGTCAGTGCTTCCCTGTCTACTGACTTTTTGATGCAATTTCCTTCGAAAAAGAGAGAAACCTTGGAAATCTGAAGCAAATAGGGAAAGCTGCTGATTTCTCATCGGCCTCGGCCACTGCGCCATATTCTACCTTTACTGCGAAGACCTAATTTTCCAGGACTTCTCCTCCCGGAATACTTACAATAAAAAATATTACAATGTCCGAAAAAGAAAAATCCTTTTTCTGAGAAGGAGGAAGCCCACAAGCTATAAAAAATACTTGTAGTTGTAGTTTGGGCGAATGAAGAAGAGGAAGGAAGAGGAATCCTTACGGGAGAAATTCGTTTTATTCCCTTTTTATGCTTGTGTAAACGTAAACAGTGTAGTGGCGAATTCATTTTCATGCTCGAGCACAAAGTGGAATGAGTTTTGGGGAAGAGCAGCTGAATCCCCTGCCCAAAATCAGGAATCCACACAAAAAGAATTGCTCTTCTTATTTTAAGTGCTTTTACCACCACCATCATTATTACATCGGTCTGGGAGGAGCAGTAACAGAAGAAAAAGGCTCCCGTTTTAAAAGCGTCTGCTGTCTCTCTCAAGTAGATTTTGAAAATGACTGGAGAGCTTCCAATTCTCTGGAGTTTATACTGAATCATTTTTATTATTCCCTTCCATGGCTTCTCATAAAAACTGTCTTTTTCGCAAATGACATTAAGAGGGCTCCTTTTGCATCCATGTCGAATGGGGTACACCCACTCAGCAATTGAAAAGCTGTTAATGTCTGCCCATTTTTGGGCTTGAATAGCCCATTACAAGCTCCCAGGACTGGGATGGAGCTCTTATGCAGAAAATTGTCCGCTATTGTTATTACCCATAATGCCGTTTTTTTCGCTGGTGATCACCCAGTTTCCGAAATGTGGAGAAAGCTCGGTCGCACACGTCACAGGTGAGTGGGTCCGCTTCGTTCTCGTCCTCAGTGTCGTCTGAAACTTAATAAAAAAAGAGTGAAATGAATTATAGGTTAGATGCGGAAGCTTATTTTGCCTTGGTTAATAAAAAATGGCATATTTCGATAAGTGCTTTGATGCAATTATCTTCTATTGTGGGGAGGGGAGTAGCGTCATTCTGAAAACAGTTTTTTTCGAGGGAGCAAATAATGGCATTTCTCCGTTCCCCGTTTTCGCCCTTGACGTCCCTTCGGCGTGCTGTTGGCCTCCTCCCATTCTCCCACAAACTTAATTTAATTCCAATTTAACAAGCATTTCCTTTCCCACTCTCTCCATGAGTCAGCGACAAGGCAAGGTAAAATATAAGCAAAAATCCTAATGGAAGGCTCGCTGCCTACTCCATTTCCTTTTATTTTCGGGGTTTTTGTGGCAGCAGAAGCCTTCAACTCCAGCACATATCCGACAGGATGATATGCTCTTAAAATCAGAGAGAAGGATATTTTATGCTAAAAGCCCAAAATCTAATAATTTCTCTCTGTGGTATCATTAGCAAAAATAAAGTCCTGAATTTATAGCCTCCAAAGCCAGGCGTGTATCCAGTCAAGTGGAAGAACTAAAAAGTACGAGTTCTCTGAAAAAGGAAATGGAAAAAAATGTCTGGCCACACCAAAAATGCCATACATTGGTAAGTGAAGGAGATTGGGCGCAAAGTAAAACGAAATTTCAATTCGGAAATGAAACCAAAAATCGAAAAAAATGTGTGGGCTTTTTACCTCATGACTTCCACATAAATCCCCATTCACAGAAAAAGATAATATCACTCAAAATCTCAAAGCAGCTTTCCATTTTCCACCCACACCACTACTAAAAATATAACTAGGACAATTAAACTAATGCTGTTTAATGATGCCCTTTCTATTACGTTCTGTGAAGTACGTTACAAAGTGCTTTGTAGTAGGATTAGCGCAGCCATTCAAGGAAATAATTATTTCTGAGAGGAAAGTTTATTTTCAAGCAGCTTACAAAATTTTTTTTAGAGCTTCAGGTCAGCGTAATTAAATTCGCTTGGATTCACTTGCAAATGTAGCAATGGAAAATCCCTTTTACCTTTCGTTTTCTCTCTCAAAAGTCAATTTTTATTTTCTTGGCAAGCACACTTCCCCGACCTCCCATTTTCAGTTTACTAAAAAGCTCCATATACTAGCCTAATATTAGAACTTGGTAAAAAATGGTAGCTTTTAAAAAAAAAAATGCTTCATAACATGGAAAAAACTGTTCATAACTTTTTCAAGGCTTACTGCGTATTCTACGAAAAAGCGTTGTCCATATTGCCTTGGATGTAGTCCAAAGTTTTTTAAAAAATGTATTCATGTCTGTATATCTGCATCGAATCCTTTTCCACTATTTTTCTCGCAGTTGAAATAAAAAAGCACTCCTTTATTTCCCCATATAAAAAGGCTGTTTGTAGAACGACAGGCTTTAACCGCCCCATTTCATCATCCATTTTATTATTGGGATGGTAATGTAATGGAATGGATCTATAACCATTTCAGATTTATGGGGGCAGGCACAAACTGTGCGGAATGGAGTACACCCCAACCGGAAATAATGTGAGACGTGGCCAATATCGCACTTTTAGATTGTAGATGCCCTGCTTGATGACACATTCAAATTTTTCCGGAATGGATTCATACCAGTTCGGACACAAAGTCAGGACATGAGATAAGAAAAGTTGAATTGGAGTGGAGTGGTATGCGGAGAATCCGGATACGGATGAACTCCTTGCCTATGCGTTCTCTAAACTTTTTGACTTACCCGGGTTTGGAAAGTTCTGCTCGTTGTCTGAAGCAATAACTTTTTCGCTGGCATACGTCCAGATAGGGCGCTCCTGAAGCTGACCATTCTCTAGCGCTATTCTGTTGTTATTTAGAATTTGGTCTGCTTCCGGTAGAGCCGTCTTTGTGAGTGATGGTGCTGCTGTACTATTTTGAGAAGGTGTTGCTTCCGGTGGATGACATGACGTAGAGGTAAGCGGGAAGATGCTGCTCTTAGAATGCGGCAAGATGGAAGAAGCAGATGAATTGGTGTTCCACCTGAATTTTGTATTAGCTGAGGTATTCCCAGATTTTCGTCCTTTTTTCGAGCTATCCAGTGCGGTTGAGGTTGGTGATGCTACTGCGGTCTCCAAACCACTCTGTTTAGTCCTGCCAGATGAAGTCTCCAAAGACTCTAAGGAGGATGAGGTGGATGCTGACGATGAAGCGGAAGCCGCACAGGATGAGGCTAAGCTGATTAGGTTTGCGGGATACGACTGGCTCTTGCTTGGTCCATATGAAGACTGAAGACGATTATACCGAGTGGGCTTACCTGCATTTTTTTACAGAATACGTCTGATCACGACTCAATTTTCGAGGAAGTAAAAGTAAAACCTTATTCGAAATCAAAACGTTTCGTGTGTACAGAACTTACCCTTGGTTTTCCCTGACCCGTGACCACCACCTTCACCTTTGCCTCCTGTGAAGGACCAATTGGTCGTGACAGACGTCAGATTTTTCCACATATCCCAAAACATTTTGACAGCTACCATGACCAATCGTACGATAACTACAGTTGGCACGTTTACTCCTCCACGCAAAATTTACTGGAGTTGAAAAATTGCTCACAAACCAGAACGAACTTTCCAGTACAAAAATAATTTGTTCTCCCAAAGCACAAAACCAGCAAGTCAGATAAAAGACAATAACGTCAGTTTTCCCTTTTCGCCAAATTTCTCCTCTTAACGAACTTTCTGGAAAAAACCAACGCAAACGGCAGTTCACTCAGCCGAATAACAGCAATATTTACCTTTCCCAAAGCAAATAAAAAAGTTTTTTTTGCGGAAAGGGACGCTAAAAATTTTTGCACTCTTTTCCCTCACTCTTTGTCTCTCACTTTTTTTGTACTGGGAAACTTATAAAAACTAATGGGCCTTTCCACTTACGATGAGTGCAGCGATACGTCTGATATAAGAGTAGAACCGCTTTTGCTAACAACTCTGTCGTGTCAGAGACAATGAGTACTTCTCAGCTCTCAAAAAGCGTTCCGTTCCTCGTCTCCCCTGATAAAACGGGAATCGATCGATAGGACTTTTTGTGCTTGCCTTCAGATGGCAACAACCGGAATGAGAGGGAGAGCTGGAGAAACATCACACTTTTATCTCCACTTACACAAGTGACGATGAGCTTGTTTCCCATCGGAGGGAAAAGCGAAAAAAAATTATTGCCAATGCCTGTAAGTCCACATCGTTACCCTTTTTCTTCGAAAAGTATGCCATATACACAGTAAATAGGACCAAGTGTAAATCTGGAATTTCTCCAGTTTGTTCCCCAGAGAAAGAAAAAGAAATAGTTTTCGCTTTATTTACACTACTTCCCTGTAATAATCATCAGTCCTTTCCCCTTCTCTAGCGAGAGCAGTTATGGAAGCGTAATTTGGGTGAAAGAGGTTTTGAGAGAAAGGAGATGGATGGATACACCTGGAAAATTGGATAGAGTTCTTTACTGTGGTTTACGAAACAGTTGGATTCCTTCACTTTACTGCTGCTTCTGCTGCGGGACTCCTTTGTTGCTATTTCAGACGAGAACTACAAAGACATGTTACATGTCAAGAGGAACAAAAAAAAATTTTTTTTGGGGACCACCCAAAGAGCTCATGAAGGTGATCAAGGCATATGGCATGCTGGTAATGGAATTCTATGAAGTTATGCAACAGCCCTTTTTAAAATTGTATGCATGTCATGAAAACCCCAAAACTCTGCTGTAGATTGTTTGTGGCAGTTTTTTTTAGATTTCGCAAAAAAAGAGAAAAGACGTAAGCAAAATATTTAGCAGGATATAAAAAATGTAAGGGTACCTACATTTGTTTTGAAGATTTGGCAATGCAGGAAAAACGAGAACAAAAAAATCTTTGGGAATATGACAGAGGGTGCATGGAATATGATATGACATGACATGCTTTTTTGTCTGTTGGAAGCTGTCATTCCTGCTTAAGTCAATATCAGTGTGTGTGTACTTTTCTCTTGTGGATTTTGCTTTTCTCTTTCTTCGAATTTAATATTGTTTTTGTATTGGTTTTATTCACACAAAAAAGCTGTTGTGCACTCGTATTTTTTTTTCGTTTTCGCTCCAGGAGAGAATTGATTTCCTTTGAAAAGTTTTCCAATAAAAAATAATGCTTGACTTTTATTTTTCCTCTGCCTCTTTAGCTGCTTCTTCTGTTCCTGAGGCTCCCTTGTCGTCGCCCTCCCCTTGATCTGTAGCAGCTTCCGCCTCAGTTCCAGTTGTTGGATCGGGGTCTTCTGTCCAAAATTAAATATTTTTTTCTCTACCCTTTCTTTTTTATTTGAGTAAGGACAGAAAAGAAATTTTAAATTAAAGGAGCCGAATGGAGAAGCTTATTTGAAATAAAGTAAAATGCAGCCAATTCAGCAGTGCAAGTGATACAGATAATGAACCAGAGTTTGGTAACAAAAATTTGGTATATCTAGCAAATTTCGAAATAAACCATTGGGCTGTAAAATGCCTGGATTAGTACAGTTTTAATTAGAATTATTTTTTTTTGTCTTTTATTTAGTAGCTGTTAAACATATTGTTTTTAATTTTTAAAAAATTTCCAAGCAAATAGTTTACCCTCGCTGAATATACCCGGGTTAGGATTTTTGTCAGTTACTGATTTTTTTGCTAATTTCTAACTCGACTATAGTAAGGCTTCGGGATGTTAAAGGGCAATTGGCAATGAGTTTTTGCACTAGTAGAGGGATTATTCTAGAAAAGAATGAAAAGAATGAAAAAGGTTACAATTATCATAACGATAATAATCACATAATTTTTTACGCGACTTCACCCTTTTGACGGAACCCTTAAGAAGTTTGCTAGATAAATTATATACTGTATATATAATTATAAATTTTTAACCTTTAAAATATAAAATATTACGTAAAAATATTTTCCTTCTAAAAATAATTGCTTTCTTTCTAAAAGATAATTTTAATGTACTAAAAGTCTACTTCAATAAAGTACTGCTACAGCCAACTCTACAAAAATATCTTTTTTTTTCATTGACTACGTAATATAAAGGGCTTTGTCTACGACATTATACCAAACTCTGTTCTGACCTGATTCATCTTTCTTTTTAGACTTGCTCCTTTCACTGCGACTTCTACTTCGGCTTGGACTTTTGGAGCTGCTCCTTTTGCTCTCCTTTGTTAAACTTTTACTTCTGCTCTTTGACTTACTTGGTTTCAAGCCAGATGAGTCATCCAGAGACTGAGAATCCCTGAAAGTGTGCCGGGACACAAAATTAAATCATTTTTAGTTCCCGGAAATAGTTAGCAAGAAAAAAACGGGTTATTATAGTCATGTTTCCAAGTTCCTGCTTTTCCCCCTCTCGGTTCGGTACTTACAGCCAGCGCACGTATGAAGGAGAGAAGAGCGGAGGTGTGCAGGCAGCTTGCCTATCTATAATCTGCTCCATGGAAATTCTCTCCATGCCCTGGCTATAATGTTTTACGTCGGACCTGAAAGTTCGTCGCGTCTCATCAAAATGATGGAAATCCTTGAAAATGGAAAACAAAGTTTTATTTCAAGGCTCTTTCTTAAGAAATGTTTTTTACTACTTTTGCAAACACGGAAAATTGCTTTTATACTTTAATATTTACCTTCGTCTCCTTCTCCAATTTGTATTCTGTGTCCCTCACGGTGTTGTAATAATCAGCTTTCACTCGCTCCATATGCTTCACCAGTCGAACAAGTTCCAGCTGGCAGTAGCGTACAATAATACACTTTAATGTAAACAATTCCTTGAATATTAATTAAAACGTGAGACTACTAATTATGATGAAATGCCTCAAACCTCTGTCAACAGATCCACGTTGCAGTTCATTGCTTCGGGGAAACTACCTGGAAAATAATTTTGTTTACGAGAGTGATGTGAAAAAATATAATGACTTGCACACTCCAACTAATTATCAAAGCTAAGCCTTTGTATGGATGGGTACTTGTATGATATTTCCATTCCATCTCTGCCAGTTCAGCCTCCAACCATGATTTGTGGTCAGTTAGGTGATTATCGAGATGCTTTTGGATTTCGTAACGGCATTTCCACTCGTTGTCTTCAGCTACAAAGTTATTGATTGAAATGTACGCCAGTTAAATTATATTTTGAATTAATGGAACCACCCACAGTATAGGTTAAATTTGCTTTGATTTGTTAAATGAGTAAATAAAAAAAGGGGTAGACGTCAATTGTTAGTTGTATGGTTTCCGACTAACCAGACCCAGTTAAAGCGACTTCGTCCAAGTGCCTCAGGTACTCCTCGTTTTCAATTATTGTTTTTTCCAACTCAGCGTTTTCAATCTCAATTTGCTCTCTGCAATATTTTTTTAAAAAAACAACTTAACACAACTTTGAAAAAAAGTCACGAGGTGATTTACGCCCACCCACATTATACATAGCTCCTCCTCTTTTCTTCACACTACTCACTTGTATCTTCTCTCCATCTCCAAATCTCCTAGTAGGTGGTCGATATCGTCGTACCGACTCATGGTAACTGTCTTCCAGGAAACCCCTCTGAAAAATACAATCCGGAAAGTTCAAGTTCCCGAGAAAGTCTCCTTTATTTTCAAATAAAATTTCAAACTACACACTCATTCCATTCCAGACAATACGAAGAATCGAACTGAACTCTGAAAGCTGGCCACCTCCAGTTTTTATAAAACTCTCACTTTGCATGAACTGTCTGACCCTGACATAAACTGAGTATTGCACTGTATGCGGAAACTGCCTCTTTTCATGCCCAACCACACACACACCTTTTAAGCTTATAAAATTGAACTGTATTTTATTAAGCATGCAATTCCCTTCCTCTCCTCCATATATCATTATTTTTTCCATACTATCCCACGTCAAGGTAAAGGTGATTTTCCAAAAAAATTGCTTTGGTATTTGCATCAAGAACACCAGAGAAATATTCCTTGCATAATGCGGCAGTTCCATAATTTCTCTCATATAAATCTACTCACACATTTCAAAATAAATTTATTTCTGATTAAGGCTAAATAATACTGATACCAAAAATTCTTACCTAGTCATTGCTACCCTGTCCTTTCTCTCTCCAAAATGCCAAAATTCTGCTTATACTAGGAGAAAGCACGTTTACGCCTTCTGCTTGAAACGGGAATGGCTACATTTACTCCTTACCTGATTTAGAAAGTGATTATAGCACTGGATTTCCAAATTCCCATTTCGTGTATATTTTATGCTAGCATGAAGAAGGAAACCCGTTCATTAGGTCATTCCACTACTATTACCGTAAATATATGTATAAATGTTCTGCTCTCGTTGTAAACAGCGGCAATGCACTTGGCTTGATCGCTTTCTCACATGCCACACATTCTTAAGTAGATTCTCCACCCCACGATCAATTGATTTCCAGCCTATTCTTATCGCCATTTTACTTGAATTCTATAGTTGGTGGGCCGTGATTCGGGGCGAAATCTGAAAGTCTCAATTACTTCCCAATTTGGGAAAGTGGAGCTATATGCATGTTTAGAAAATGTGACCTTGCCCAGTAAACAAAAGTGCTCATTTTCTCTCTCTTTAATTTTAATTACATCCTTACAAAAGTCAAATTTAATACGTAATAAGTGGTAGCTTGCATTTAATTTACGTAATAGTACAAAAAGGAAACACGAAGTGGGCCAGTCTTTTTCGGTTACTGCAGTGGCTGCTTCGTCTAGTCATATGAAATCGCATGGTCGCATTTCACATTTAATTAATAGAACTGCCATTAGGTCCTCGCCGAAACCGTTCCTTAAATTGATACTTCTAACCCCCGGCCTTAGATTTAGAATGGGGTAGGTCGCCTGTCCCATAAACACTGGGTCACCGATTAGTCGCTCGTCTTGTACTGAAAATCGGATTAGGGCTAGTTCCGGAGCGCATACGCGAAAAGAGAACGACTTGTTCCAGTACGGATTGAGTCGGTTGCGTCCTTTAAAAATTCAAAATTTTGTTTTACTTTTCAACATTATTACTAAATTGATTCTAAAAGTTTTATAAAATGATTCTCACTGGAGTGGACTGTGCGATGTTTCTTGGTCTCAAAGCTGTCTTTGTCAAACTTTGCCCCATAAAGTTCAATGTCCACGTAAGGATTTGCAGTCCCTTTCTTATTCGATTCTAAATGCCTTGCCGCAATTACCTGCAATCAAAGAGTGCTTCAGTTAATATTTTATTGAATGCGTCCGCCAATTAATTAATTCCTCCATTAGCTTTACTTATGCATACGGTAACTGTGAAAGCTATCTTGTTATTTCCAAGTTTTATAAAATTCAAGAGGGCATTCGGATCAAAGTCTTTCTTAAGTAGGAAGTCCGGCTTCAGCAAATAACCACATCCTCCGTTGTCCTGAAATTTGCCATGATTGAGTTGCATAGGCTTGTCTGGTGTTTGATAGTTTAGGGCTACCATTTGACAACCTGCAAACATATTGGATGGATTTTTTAAAATCAGGGTTAGCTACAATAACTGACTACTGATTAGATTAGCGTAGCTTGGAGGTTCGGAATAGGTAGGTTACCTGCGTTCCACAAAGGCGTAGGGTCGTAATTGCTTGAGTAGAGTCGTGTTGATGTTGGATAAACTCGGCTAAACTGCACTTGGTGGTACATTATAAATTGGCTGGTATGTGAGCTCATTGTTTTCAATGCGAACTTTTCAGGGAAGCTATGCATTTCATTAAATGTTTGCCTATTCCGAGTGAAATTTGCTGGGATGAGTCGAGATCTGGTTGTTCTAGCATAAACGGCCAGCTTTGCTAAGTCGTCAGAGATTTTGTGGCGATTGCCATGATTTGCTCGTTCTGAGCAGCGCGGGCGCTGTAACGGTAATTTATATTTTAGGGTAAACGTTTGAAAAAGAGTGAAATTTTGCATTTAAAAAAATTACCGTTTTTGTAACGCAGTTAATAGCTTGCCGCCATTCATTTGCATCCTCAATTTTAGTCGTGGCAGCGTAAATCAATGTTTGCCCGTTTTCAATCCTTACCAAATGGGGTAAGTCGGTATGCCCAGGATTTCTCTCAACTTCCGCACAATTCACACTAAACTCGAGGTCCACGCAGTATTTGTCGCACATATCTGGTAAACTTCCCTCGAACTGAGAGGAAATTAACTCAAAATCGCCAAATGTTTCTGGAGCCCACTCCTCAGTATATTCATTGCTCCCTTGATAAGGGAAACGTCCTTCTTCCGGCAAGCTTATACTTGGAGATCCTGGGTAGCTATTGAAAGACAATGTGGACGCACTAATTGTCCTTACATGTTCCGGCAGCTTGGAAAACAGGATTTTCTCAGTTGTCAAAATAACCCTGTATGGCTCCCAGCATCCACTGCGCGGATTTTTGCAGAACAGAATTCCCCTCTTCCTCGTTTGAATACTGTGGAAATCAATCTTCTCTCCTTTTCCTGTTACATCCGTGATAATCATGTTGACTCTCCCCGTTCGCTCAAATAAGTCGTCAACCGCAATTATTTTGCATTTCACTAAAATCTTATACTTGAGCTCTTCTGGGGAAGGTAACTCTGTTTCATTATCTTTGCACGGATGGGAGACGAGCTGATCCTGAAACGTTTCTTGAAGTAGCTGAGCCATTGTCTTTTGCTGAAGGATGTTGCAATGATTTTCGATACTCAAAATGACCGGATATGCAGACTTGACAAAGGCATACTTTTTTATTGTTTGCAGAACATCCGCAAGGGATATCCGGGAGGTCATTGTATATCCATGATAAATCTGAGGAATTCCATCTAGAGGTAAAGTTAGACTAGGTATTTAATAATTTAAGTGATTGATTAATTAATAAAATTTAATTAAGATTACACTACCTGGACCATTCCAGCAGTCTAATTCTATACATCGGCAACCTTGTTGGAGTGCACGGGCATACGCATCCGGACTCGATTCAGATTTAAATTGGTCGCCTGTTAGGTAACTGTGGGAAAAACAGGTGTAAATGATAAGATATTGTTTAACCTTCAAGCAAACTTAAGTAGGTAGATGGAAATTTACGTGTTGTGAGATGACGCAATCCAGTAATGAGATAGTGGCCGCGTCATATCTTGATACACAGCGGAACACTCTGGTTTGCAAAGTTCGTTCTCATCGGAAAATAGGAAGTTTTCAGCCTAGTAATAAATAATAGCTTTTTATATTATTATGTTTGCTTCGCAAATTAGAAAATTAGCTATAATTTGCTAAAAACAATAAAACAGTTCAAAAAAATATTTGAGCCACACAAACCTCAAACGATGTCATATATGGAATGTCATTTTCAGTGCGCTCGCTACTGAACAAATAGTCATATTTGTCAAAGTTCATTCGATCTTCTTTTTGAACGTCTACAAGGAATTCGTGGAAGTCAGGTTTGAAAACTTTCCCATTCCGGATGTAGCGTTGGAAGGAGGCATTAAACACTTGAGAATTCGTTATGACCAGTTTTGCAACTTTCATTACGTCTCGTCCGCTCACATATATTCTTGATGTGGAAGACATTCTCCTCTTGGAAGACTTCCGGTCTATATTAAGCTTTTCGAGGAATTCAGATCTCTTAATTTTTACTCCCATGGCGTGTAAAATTCTACAGGCCTTTTTGGGCGTCACCCTAAACCGTACAAAAAATTCTACTACTAGCTCAAGCTCAAGAATGAAATTTTGAAGCCTCGGAGATCGAGACCATTGTTGAAGGTATTTGTATTGACTGATTTCAACTACCTATCCTTAGAAGTAAATAGCGAATATTCCTTCATTAGCCATGCGTTAAGTCGGACATCATATGGAAGGCGGATTCCACAGGATACTAAATTTTGCAACTGCTCCCTCCACGCATTTGTGGTATCCTCAGATAAAACTGCGAAAATGTAAAATTTGTTGCAATTTCTAACTCGCTTCGATGCTTTTTTCACGACGCAATTAGTAAGTCAAACCAATAAATTTGCCTTACACTCAATAGGCAGGCTCTTCAAAACGAAGTCGTACCCGTAGATAATTGTCAAGCATCTTTTGTCCCTGCACGAAGCATCAAAATGCGGACTGGAGGAGACCCCGCATCTGATTTCTTTGATTTCCCTAACATTCACTATACAATAAAATTGGTAAATATGAGCACGTGCAAATTTTACAGGGTAAACCATATATTGAGCAAATACAGCTCTTTTCTATACTTATACTATTCTATACTTACTGCATGTATCCCACACAAGCTTTTCGGCTCGGTTTTTATAGTAGCAAGTAAGTTCTAAAAGATCCAATTTGAAATCTAAAGTGATCCCCTTCCGCTGACGTTTCTTTCCGAATTTCACCACATTTGCGGTGCCGAGAAGATCAAGCTGCTGTAAAATCACGTCCATGTTGCACCACGCAAAGCTAGAATAATAACTAACTTTTCTCTTAGCTTGCCCATACATTACTAAAAGTTAGTCTGTGACAGTGAGTCACTTCAAGGAGACGCTTTTAAACTTTTTGTTTAAACAGGACAATAGATCCTGAACAGAATAGCCTTAAACTGGCTCGTTATCAGCAGCCAAAACGACATTTCACAAATAGATAAGGTCAAACAAATAAAATTGAACGTTGACTGCAAACCAGTCTTACAGTCTGTGTTTCAAGGGATTTATTGAGTTTTCCAGTTTTTGACCATCCCATGAAACACTTCTTTCAGCGCTGTGCTATTGGGCAGCCCTGATGTAATAATGTGCTGTGGCTGTGTGTGTGACCGAGGCCAGTTCTACTTGTGCATTTTCTGATACTCAATTTTTGAGTCATCGTTTGCACTGCCACCGATTTAGAATGAGCTTGAGCTGATTACGTGAATTTCAACTTAAAAAGTCAACCAATTCAGCAAATGAAGTAATATGATAAGGATAAACATTTGCCAATGTTTGTACATCATTCAGTAATAAAAATAGTCCGCTTTGCTGATATGCATTTTACTTGGTGGATTTACTTGGTTTCATACATATTTATGTGGTTTTTCCTTTCTGGACTGTTTGCAAATCGTGATAAATGAATGACTGCTGCTGCAATTTCCGTAAAAAGCTGTAAAATTGCAACATTTTGGTGTAAAAGGGCGAACCACAAGCAAACAACGTTTTTTCAAACAACATCAACATCGCAGAAATTAGGTTGGGTTAAAAAACTCGCACATATCAGCATTTCCCAGATCTTAAATTTGGGACGAGTACTATAGCTCCGTCTTCATTGAATCCGTATGCGGGTATCCAATTAAAGGAAGGACGAGATGACAATTTTCCGGATCTGAAAGTGTGCTCAACATGAGACTTCGTTTATCTCTCATAAAAAGGAGACTTTATTCGGAAGGAGTGGTGTTTCAGACAAGCGCAAAATTTTAATTAAGCCAAAGATACACCACACACCGCCCCTCTGTAATTAACTGAAGCTTTTGTTTGTGTACCTTTTAGTTATGTATTTTCGGTGTGGTTTTTGTATAGAGTATGCCTGCATGACGCAATATGCAATATACAACAAAAGGGAGCTTGTAGCAATTTGTTGCTTTTGAAGTTGTTGAAAAAAATAGAGCTCCACTTCCTCCACATCCACAGCAAAACCCACCCGCCCGCATATTCCCTTGCGACCTTCGCGCAGCTCTTTCCGTCCAGATTGGAAGAAACTATTTAAGTGCTTTGTATCTAGAAGGAAGGGTGAAGAGGAATAGAGTGTGTCTACTTTGCATAGATATTAAAGGAAGCTTCTCAGGTTAGAACTTGGAAGTGAAGTTTACTGGAATTATTATACGGGTTCGGCTCCAGAGTTTTTGTACTTTTTTATTTGGAAATGTGCAAATTGTGCACATTTCCCTTCAACATGCAATACAATCTCCATTTTCAGCACAATAAAGAAAACAACGGAGCTCTCAGACAAGTATTTTTTTTAGTAAATCCTCTCCTTTCAACTCCCTCCACTCCGCCAACCTCCATAGATTTCCGTGTCCCGGTGTCTGGAGGGATTATACAAAAAAAAACTTGTCCAGTTTTCTCTTCCTTTCCTCGTCTGCATACTCTCTCCCGTCTTCCGAAACTCTTTAAACACTGGAAGAGAATAAGGACCACACATAATTGAATTTTGAGCAGGAGCTATACCCCAAAAAAAACTTATCCCCTTTTACCTTCAACCTATACATAAGCTCCAGCTCTACCTTTTAGAGTCAGCTCCAGCAAGCAGTAGATAAGTAAAATGAAGAAGTTAAAAGGGAAAAGTTTTTTTTTGGAAGGGCAACCAGCAAAGGAGAATTATTAGTTTCATTTCATTCTCCACTCCTTTCTTCTCCTAAAACTGGTTCTATCAGAAGCTCCAGAATAAAAAGTTTTTCCAGCCAGATTTCCAGGATCGCCACATTTATTTACTTTACTCACCCAGAAAGTTTGCTATGTGGTGGAAGAGAAGAAAAGAATGCGACCAAAAAAAACTTTTTTTCTTGGATACTCTTTCCTCTCTTCTTCATGCATTTTGTATTCGCAAAACATTTTTTTTACTATGGAGTGTAGAAAAAAAGAAAAGTTTTCGCTCCTCTCATCATCTGTTGAAACACACAGTAAAAAAAGAAAAAGCTGACGAGAGTTATTTTCTCCACTTTTTTTTGTTTTCAATCCTTATGATAAGTACAATAAGAGGAGGCTTTTTGAAGTGTCATTAGTGCGTCCTCTCTTGTCTGTTCGCTCTTTGGACAGGTATAATTGGATACTTTTGTTTTTTAGAAAGTTTGAAGAACGCAAGATTTTTTAATGTCAAGAAAAAATCATTTTTTTTCTATGAAGGTCTGCTTAACTATGGAAAATCTAATTTAAAATAATAAAAACTTTTTTGCAGCGGAATTTGATCAGAAGAAGAAGTAATGATACGAGAGTGTTGTGAGCCGTGATAGATGTGGAAAGAAGAGTATTTTTCCTTTGTCTACCTCTCTGCGTGCTGTCTGCTGGCATTTTTCCACTCACAACTCTTTGCCTGCACTGCATTCGCTCTCATGTAGGGTTACGTGATCGTGAGAACTTGTTCTCTGGCTGTGATGATGATGATGATGTGATGTAATGCATTTCTATGTAGTATGTACTATCATCATTTTGAATTTGGTGCCACTTCTATGTGAGGTACATCACACACAAAAGTTTTGGAATTCAACTTAATTAAAGTTTCAACTCTCAACTTTTAATGCATGATCATGTTCTCATACATATTTTGCACATGTTGATGTAGCC
Organism: Acrocyrtus sp. NNG-2020; assembly: GCA_027744115.1. Lineage (NCBI taxonomy): Eukaryota > Metazoa > Arthropoda > Collembola > Entomobryomorpha > Entomobryidae > Acrocyrtus > Acrocyrtus sp. NNG-2020. Next base: position 51,850 of record JAHZND010003927.1, on the reverse strand, counting down.
GCTGGTCCATATAATTAAAAAAATTAGGTGGAAAAATACTCCAAATAGAGGAAGTCAATTTGGAGAGTGTTACACAAACTTTACTTCATAATCTTAGCAGGCAGCTGGCTCTTTGGTAATGATTCCTTCATTATTGAAGGTTCTAAACGGGGGAGGACGATTCGGTATTCGCCAATAATGATGTGCGAAACTGCAGCGGACTGCAGACAAAATCTGACCCCGTTCAATCATTACCTTGTCATACCACAAAAAGAAAAAAAAATGTTCAAAGGGGAAAAAGAGAGACGTGAGTGGTGTTGGGTGGGATAGTTTTTTATGTGGTGCGTGCACGATGGCATGGCGCTATGGTTTATGACCTGTTTCTTTTTTTGCAATTTGTGCAAAAAAAATTTCTGCTGTAGTGGTAGTGGTGCGAGAGAAGAGGTTTAAAGAAAAACTAATTTTGCAGAGCAGAGCGATGTCCATGCATGATGTAGTGCTGCATACAAATGGGGATTTTGCGGTGTTTGGAGGCTGACGTTGATTGAAGCACGTGACCTATAGAGTTTCTCCAGTATAATGATGCTTTTTCTCTTTTCACACTCTCACGTACTTCTTTCCAGAAAACATTCTTTTTTTTCTCGTGTGGACCTGGACCTGGAGAAACAAAAAAAAATATAAATTTGGGCTAACTACGGAACTAGAAAAAAACTGATAATTTTCTCCTCAGCGGATGAAACTTCTTCCTCTCCGGTTTCGCCAGACATGATTAAACTTTGGGAACAAATTTATAGACGAAACTAGAACAAAAAACAGTAAGTTCTCCCCATAAAAATCTATAACTTCTGGAGAACATCTGCAGAGAATCTTAATAGGCTTTCTTAACAGATTTTCGTTGTATTGTTCCATCGCGTCTGCAATATGTTCTAAATATCATCATCAGGCACACTACAAAGCCTCCAGCTACGCCTTTTTGGTGAAGCACTTCTTGCGAAAAAAATAATTAGGATAAATATTAGCTGGCGCTACTAGTTATATGCAGTCATGCTATTGTATAAGGAAGGACGGAGCCACTTTCTTTGCTTTTCGGAGAGATGATCCCGGGAAAGGGCGCATACACACAGCTTTTGATAGGATATAATAAACCTTCACGGGCCAGTTGGAATTTAATAAGATGTCATTACAAGGGGGCACGAAAAGGACAAAGGAAAATGTGCTGTGGACACGTCAGCTCACAAAGTAATTTCCGCGTTTTGCCTCTCGTTATTTTTATGAACGTCATTAGGAGCCATATTGCTACCATTTCCCTCCTAATTTCGTTGTAGTATCATCTTGAAACAATCCATTATTTTCCGGGAGAGCTCTGAGAGCTGATGGCAAAAACTGTGCATTAGTGTAGGGCTTGGCGGTAGCCGAGAAAAAAATTAAGCCATTTTTTTATTTCCTCATAAATATCCTTCAGAAAAAGGATAAACATCTAATAAAAAATGCATCAGGAGACGGGCTCATATACACAAAGAGCTATGCTCTTTTTGTGACTTTGTTTCTCCTTGCTGCATTTAATTCAGGGCTTGAGCTTCCCTCCAGCAATAAAATTAATTGCCGATTGTCTCTCTCTTGATAAAATAGGGCTAATACTCGACCTAATCCATGTTTAATGAAGGAATGCGCATTAACGTCCTTAGGTATAAGTGCGGCGTATACATATTTCATGGATCATATATTTTGATGTGGAAGTCTCTGGAGCGGAACGGAAATTATTAATTTATTCATTCTCTCTAGACACTTTCCCGGAGAGTGAAGGGATATCCGCATATCCGTATTCATTCCAGGTCAATATCGTAGTGAGAGGGCAAACTAATTCTGCGCCCCACAAGCGGCAACCGCAGTCAAAGTCATTTCCACTTAAGAAATGAGAAAAAAGCATTTACACATGATAAAGACTTTTAGCTTGTTCTTTATAAGAAAAAAAGGAATGCATGTGCGGAGCCCATCCGTCTTCCCTAAATTGGACATCTTCGTTTCGCAGAGATGGCAAAAGAAAGGAGGAAAAATGGGCAAAAAGTGAAAGTGGTATGATAGGGAAAACATTTAGCGAGAAAGGATTTTTTTTCTTCTTCTTGGAATTTGGAACTTGGCCTGAGAGTCAGGTAGAAGAACGTGGAGAAAACGCAGCACTTTCATAACAGCTAATATGATATGGAAGAGCACGACGATGTGGAAGGAAATTGCATGTAACGCCACTTCATTTCCATTTTTATCCCGAAAATTTTTTTACGGGTGTGTAACGAGCAGTGCTTTTTTAGTAGTGTGAATTTACATGAGTTTGAAAGAGAGGGAGAGATGGAGAAGTCTATAGATTCAATTGGAGTCAGTCTCTCGTTCTCCAGTTTCCAGCTTTTTTTCTCTGCAGTGCAAGTCCCGAAATATACGATATCCTAAAACTCGGAGAGAGCAACGAGAAACCCCATATACCCATCTACATATCTTTCCATGACAGCTTCCAGCATTGTTCCAGCTTGTTTCTGGCAGTTTTATTCTGCGAATTGGAAAAAAAACCTTCAGTTCCAAGAGAACCAATATACCACCATCACCACCAGTGTCATGACGGTGACTAGCTTTTTTCCCCCTTTCCAGCTCTTTTCCTTCATCTGTTTCTCTCTGTCACCGTCAATCCAACAACTTCAACATGGAATCCCTTCTTGCCAATCCTTCCCATTTCAGTCATCATCCCACACAGCATTTTTTTTATTGCTGTTCCTTGATATTGAGAGAAAAAACAAAAAAATATGTAATATCGTTGCCCTTTTCCTTTACAGCGAATAATGTCTGAAAAAAAAGAAGCATCTAATTTTTTTCGCCTCTGACATCAGCATCAGCACCATCGCACCAGTATCAGCTTCCTTTTTCTCCCACAGGACACGCTCACAAGAAAATTACTGAAATTCCATATTTTTATTGGGTTATATATGTCTCGTTCAAAAATAGCTGAAGTTTATGAATAGACTGGATTTAAAAAATAAAAGGAATTTGTGCAAAGCAGATTCCTTCCCCGTAAATCATCCCATTATATTTGATGATGATGATGACGATGAAGACAATCCCGCTGCCTTTTTTTGTTTGGCGTAGCTTACAGCAATATTGTACTATTTTATAGGGTAAAAGTTTATTTACCAGATAGGAAGAGAAAAGGTGACAGATTATATGGCTTAAACTCTCTTTTGTTTCCAATCCCACCCAACATAGCATGTCAGAAAGAGTAAACACTCATCATTCAGGCTTACTGGAGAAAATCTTCCAATAAGCCTTTTGTCCACTGGAAGTAGTTTAGGAAGGTGCGACTCCACAGGACGTATTTTTTCTTCTGGACTTTCAGTGAAAAAAAATATCGACAGTGTCAATGTTGACCTTGCAGGCGTTTCCGCTCCTTCTAATTCTCGCTTTGCTTCCAGACATTTCTCATTCTCTCTGAGGAGAGTTCAAGATCAATCCTTAATCAGCAGAAATCGCGTAATCGCCATCATAAAAATTTATTTTTAATGCTTCTTATCGCTGTCTGCAACTTGGATTTGATTATAGATATAAGCACCACTCTCTTTTCCCTACAGCTAGATCATTACGAGAAATAAAAATGCTGATTTCGTCGAGATCTTAACCTTGGGACGGAATAAAGATCAGTTGCCAAGAAAGAAAGTCGAAAGTTTCGACGGGAAAAAACAGCAAACATCATCTGCTAGCGATCTCTGTGCCTTGGAGGAGAATTCAGAATGTGATCAGATAAAAAAAGTAAATGAGAGTCCTCTTTCTTCATGTACACTGGCTGGAGATGAACCTGTTGTGACGTGAGAAAACCGGGACACTGAATCCAGTGACGTGGAATGAGAGAAAACAAGAATTGGAAGGGCAGAACTGTCTACAGCAGAGACAGAAATTCCATTAGTTCACTAAAGATCAAGAATGAAGGGAAAGTTGGCCAACACTTCAAAAAAAATCCGTACTTTTAAGATTTATTAAATGATTATTAAATTATTTCCCTTTCAAAAATGGCATGTACATAAATAAATGTCAGTATTCATATATACTAAAATGAAATATAGTACGGACGACTGTTCTGCCCGTGCATACTTTTGGGTTTTACCTTTTTTCCAGGAATATTTTAATTTTGGCAGAACTCGATGAAAAAAATTGTGGAATATTGGCCTTTTTAGATTATTGCTTTTTGGAGTTTGTCTCCCGGCAGCCAGTCAGTATCAGTGGAGTATCCGTCTAGTGGAGTGAGTGACAGATGACATATACTACAACGTAACGTGGGCTCTTCTCTCGAGCCTCGCCAGCATTCCATTAAAATCGCTGTGGAGAACAAGAAGTACCTTTTTTGGATTAGCTTGGTGTCAGCCTTGTCTTTCCATTTTATTCATGAGATGAGGATGAGAGAGGCAGAAAAGGGGAATTTTTTTATTAGACCTGCTCTGGTGAATCTGAAATGGAAAAGCTGTATATGTTGGAGATGTGCATGGATCATGTAATTTTAATGAACTTTTTTTTTCATCCCGTGAGAAAGCACATGGAAGAGTGACAACGACATGTAGTATATTAGAAAATGCAATGAGTTTTCAGAGGGCGGTAATTTTTTTTCGCTGGGCGTAACCGTAACAGTGAAAATGACGCAAGCAAATAAATACAGAGTTGGCAGCCTTGTCGAGAGAATAATTGCACTATTATTTAAATTCTCTGTACGTGTCTGTCGTCATTACTATACTTGGGATTAATTTTAGGCTTGCGAGCGCAATTTCCCCTTTTTGAGTAGGTAAATTCAAGGGCAGCTATTTTAGAGTGAAAGTCCTTCCTGGGCTGTGAAATTGGGGAATGTTTTTCCGTCATGATAAAAAATTGCTTTCATAACGGGATATTCTCCTAGTCCTGGTTGGGGAAAGGGTAGCCGGAGGCGTCTTCCGTACTCGACCACGTAACCGTAATGCAAAAGGAAGGCTGAAAGATATAGAACGCAGAGCTTTCCTCCTCTCCTTAACAAATCGGATCTATTTTCAACCAGCAGGAGAAGGAGAGAAAGGAAGATTAAAGGAGAAATGTGATATTCCTCGTTTCTTTGTGCTGAAAAGAGCAATATGCTTTGAGAATGAAATGGGAGATGGTAAGCTGCGCTCCATTGGAAAAGTTATAATAAAAAAGTCCTGTGTGGATCAGATAGCGTCTGAGATGTCCTCCTTCTTCACTCCATCTGGTCAACATTCCCGCCTTCCTTGGAAGGTAAAGTAGCGGAGGACAAAAACGAATTTAAATGGCTCCTTTGAAGTTCACCCATGCGAAAACTAACAAAGAAAAGCTGTGTAAGATAAAAAGGCAGTAGCAAAGGTCGAATATACTTCGATCCGTTCGTTTATGCATTTTACCTCAATAAAATTTGCAAATAGAGAGAAAATAAACAAACACAAAAAACACTTTCAGCTCGGTAAAGAGTGAGTGAAAAGGTTTGTAATATGACGAAAAGGTTACTTTTTCAAAAGAAAAGAAAATGTTTTGTGCTGGAATGCAGGAACAAGTAGGTTAACAAGATGAAGATGAGCGTTATTTATTGGGTGGTGGAAGCAAAAAAATGCTGTTATGGAATGGTTTTTCTATGGAGAAAATAGACGAAGGAGAATGCGTATTCCCAGTCAAGGAAAATAAATATTGGGGGCTTTGTTGGGAAAAAGGACAAACATGCATGACTGGATAAACTAGATGAGAACGAGAAGACGTAGTATGGATGCATGTCTGGAATAGTAGTAGTGCGGAGTGGATAGTATGACGGTGATGATGACGATGACGATATGGTTGGTTAGTGGAAAGTGGGGAAGAAATTCCTTCGGGGATTTTTATATATTCTGGAGAAAGAAAAAAAAGCTTGTCTCCAGCAGAAGGAAAGGATAACATATCACCAAAGCCAGCCCTGAACAAGACTTTGCTGGAAAAGTGAGAGTCAGCATCGAGAAAGTAAAATGCCATTATCTACCCGTACCCATCCAGAAAGGGAGAGACAAACATACTTCCTCCAACAAAAACACATTTTGCATAATATCTCTTGGTTGGAACTGCAAAAAAATTACTGGTCTTTTCCTTTCCATATGAAAGTTAAAGGAAATTGTGGAGCTGTGTATGGAAATTAAACAAAATGTTTTCGTGTTTCATTTCCACTCCGTTCCTGTGGTGAAGCGATGATGATGGTGATGACGAGGAGGACGTACTGTGATTGGGGTGGTTCCAGTCCCACAGCGACAAAGTTTAGGGCGGGGCATTCCGAGATAACCCTGCTAATATAGGAATGAAGCCAGGCGCCTAGGCACTCTAAAATATGTGTCTTTTTTATAATGATCATGATACATGAGTTGGCTTTCACCACGTGCTCCATTTTCAGTATCAAAAATATTTTTTCTGAAAGGTAATATGACACTTGTCTTGTTTTGTATACCTATTAATGCAAACATTTGATTCGCTTCATTTTTTTAAAAAATGAGTGCTTCCGAGAAACTTGAAACGAGCCAATTACTTCAGCCAGTTTATTTTCATAGAATGAAAGCAAAGAAGCAAATATTTTGCAAGTAGTTTAACCTTCAATTTTAATGTCTGCTTGACAAAGTAGATAAAATTTCTGCGAGTTTTTGGTTGCGCTCGTGCTTCCAGCAGGGACAGCCTTCAAAGTTTCCAGTAATGCAAATTTGCTTTTCTCACCAGCTCAACTGCACATTTATTTTGGTAGCAAAGCGCAAGGCTATCGTTATCATTAAGCATATTTTTGCAGGGCAGTAGAGTGCACTTCAAGCGCAGCTTTTTTCCATCGATATCTCATCTTGTAGTGTCAAGCAGACTGGGAAAACTGTTTTTTATAAAATATATAAATCCATAAATCATGTCTTACTTTGCCCATATTTTACCCAAGAAAAGTTTGTACGCGGTATGAATAGTGTGTAGATGATAGATGAACAAATTTTAGCAACTTTTCTTTTCTGTTGTTGTGCGTTCATATTTAAACTTGCTGTTGTCGACTACTTTTCACATTTGAAGTTATTTTGCAAAGGAAAATTCAGCATTTTCCCAATATTAAACTGCTCCAATTCAGTACTATTATTCCGGCTGTTGAGTAGTTGACAATCAAGCATATTCTCGGACAGCTGAAAAATAGAGAACGTAATTGATTCAGCCGTTTTGGAAGTCCCGATGTTGCAGAAGCAGTGTCTCGTTACGCCCCTTCTCATCATTACAAAAGCGCCCAGCATATTTCCACTGTCCAGTCCAATTCTAATTCGATTCAGTCAGATTATATGGCCGGCATTTCCCCTCAGTTGAGTGGCTACACATTCTGAACCGCAAAACTACAGCAATTCCATGTCATGCTACTAATGCCTATGTGGATCGATTTATCAATAGAAATAATCAATGCACTGTCCTCGTTCCTCTAGTTTCCTCCACATTCCCAACCCTCCATAAAAAAACTGGATAAACCGCACAGCATAGAGCTGAGGTACACTCGGTCAAACTTGACTATGAAAGGACAAATAATGAAAAAATGAGTGGAATGTAACCTACATGAACCCCGGACACTCTCCTTCTTCCCATTTATGTAAACACAAAAGGTGTGTGTATCATACCCTGAAAATTACTCGCATTCAATATTTCCTCTACCCAATTTCGGTTTTTTTATTAACTCATATTTTTTCACTGGTAGAATAACTACTATCCAATAAACTTTTTGTTAGTCTAGAGAAGGTTTTAGTGGCACAGTCTGCACTGTGCAGATACAGATATGTGTAAGGTTAAGATAAAAGTAAACACTTTCTCCCTTCAATAAATACTTGTTCAAGTCCTAAGCAATTTGATAGAAGCTTATACATAGCATTTTTTGTAGATACCAAAACAGTGTCACTTACTTCAGGTCATAGTCGTCCAAGCACATGCTAAAATTATGTTTAAGTACTTCACCCCTTCCACGAACTACAACTATAGCTGCCCTAGTGCTACAGCTGCATTAACAATAATACCTAATTTTTTTCATATCAAATATCACACTTCCTACTCCTATAACGTTAGATTTACTTTTGCATCTTCCATTTCAATTTTAGTTTGTTTAACTACTTATTTGTACGTTCCTCTTTCTCGCTTTGTATCGCTTTGACATTCAATTACTTTGCCCTTTAGTACAAAGGGCTGATACGAATTACTTTTTTAAAAAATACTTCTTTTGACAAGGGTACACTCTTTGACTTCAAAGCAGCAATCTCTCCCTCTCCTCATCATCGCACTCCTCATCGTACCTCAACCCGTTTTCGTCATCTGACTCAAAAAAGTCTGTCCCGTCCTCCTCGTATGGAATGGCGTAATCAAAATGCTGCATTTGCTCCCTATGGTATTCCAACACCTCTTGACTGGGGAAGATGCTATCACACTGCAAGCATCTGGAAAGGGAAATGAAAGATCCTCGAAATCATAGTAGCACTATCCATTTCACGCAGTAGTATCCTATCCTTATCAGTAATCAGTATAATACAACGGAACTGCTCGAGAAAGGAAAGAGAATTCGTAATGAAATGCAAACTCAATTAATTACTTCGAAGTGAAAGATGGCTTACCCAAAGTGGCGCTTCTTGCGTTGGTGAAATGAGAGCTGCGAGAGTGTGGGGAAAGCTCTGTCGCACACGTCACATGTGAGATTTTCCACTTCGTCATCTTTAGAGGGAATTTTGAAGAGAGGAAATTAATTAATTATCGTTACTTATCTCAGCACAACACTATAAACAACTCTGCCGTTTAGATGCTATTTCAAGATTCAATTTTCTCTTTGTATCTTCCAACTCGAATTTAATTTTGTTTAATGAACCCTTCACTTTTATGCACGCTCCATAAAAGCAGCTATTCCGCTGGGAGTGAAATCGTTCATGGAGAGAACTTTATTTTCGCTGTGAGAATCAATTTAATTAATTTCCCTTGAAATATTACAGCCTATTTCATTTCATTACTGAGCGAATTTAGCATATATAAATAGCACTTACTGCAACAAGCATAAATGAAGTGAATACTGAATACAAAGTGAGAATGAGTTCCAGCCAAAAAAACCCTTTTTTGCTTTGAAACCCTGAGAATGAGCTAACACTATCCAGTCTCCAGTCAGCTTTCTTTCACTGACACTGACTCATGCATTTTTGCCTGATCCATTTTCAGTGGAACCAAGGGTAGAACAATGGGAGCGGAAATTATCCTGAAATGTACTTGGCTTGCTTGCATTTTCATACCATTTACATACATATGGGTCTAAATCCTTTACAAAAAGTCTTTTTTTACTGGAGTGGCCCTAAGGAGGTCCTGCAGAAAAACTTCTGCTTTATGCATACCATCAGTAAATCCTGGATATAATTAATTTATGCGTTTCCCTTAAACATTTCTACAGCAGTATCCCAACTTTTAACTTTATTATAAGCAAATTCCACTCTGGAAAAAAATGTCTTTGCTTAAAGCTCACATTATTATATACACTCTTAATTAAAAATGCGGAAAAATACTAAAAATGAGAATGTCTTTAAGGCACAAACGGACTTTTATGTGTTCTAGTGTTTCTACCCTGCTCATTTGCAAAAACTTTTCCACTTTTGGCAGAAACTCTAGGCAAGTCAAGTGTCCTTGTGATGATAATGACACTCACCCTTATCCAGTCTTTCACACTTCTCTATATTTTTTTAATGGGAGTGAAAGTACTTCCTTTGTGTGAAAGTCTGTTTTGCAACCTCCGCAGAAAAATGTGCACATGCTTTATGCTCTCTATAGACTTGTCTAGCACAATGAGTAGAAGCGTGACCTCAGGAAATAATCTATTTTTAGCTGAAATCTTTTTTTCATTTCCGGATCTAACTGGGCACTGACAAAAAGTCGAGTTTACGTAAGTAAATGAACCTGCATTATTATACTATCGTGCTGTTCGCTTACCCAAGTCAGAAATGTCATCTTCGCAAATAATGTCCTGATTCTGAGAAGGGACTTCCTTTATCCTGTCCTGGTCCCAAGAGTCCTGCTTCCCCTTTCTGTTATCATCGTCCCTGCAACCGGTCGAGGACTGGAATAAGCTGATTCCTTTTCTGGAATTTCCACTTGCACTCGCACTGCCACTGGTTCCACTGTGATAAATATTTGAAAAGAAGCCAGCTCTATTATTTGAGGATTCCTTTTGTTGGTCCACTGTCAATGATGTGGTGGAGGACGAAGAGGGTACTGCTACTGCTCCTGTTGTCGGTGATCCTAAAGCGAAGAAGGATTTTTCTTGAGGATTCTCTCCAGAGTTTTGTGAAGAGGTCTCATTTGTCTGGGGATTAGTGGAGGCGCACGAAGTAAACGGAAAGAAGCTGCTGATTGAATGCTTCATAAAAGAGCCCGTTGCCGTATTACCTCTACTGGGCCGTTTTTTCCCATTCCCTTTTGGGGTAATGCTAGACAATCCTTGGGCTCCTGATAAGTCTTTACCTTCATTTTCCACATGGGCATTAGCATTCTGAGGCGTTTCCTCCAAAGATTCGGAAGAGGAGTAGATTGTGGTGGAACATAAGCCGGTTAGGTTTGCAGGCTGGGAAATGCTTTTCGTTGGACCACCACTTCCATCAGAGGATTTGAGCCGATTGTAGCGGGTTCGCTGAGCCGATATGGAGGATGATGACGACGGAGGGCCTGAAAAAGAGCAAGAAATGTAGATAAAAGAAATATCTGCGTTGCAAATAATCTACTTAGGTAGGTACATTTACAAAATATTAGCCACTCGTGCACGTGGCATACATGTAGGGTTTGGCTTACCTTTGCTTGTGCTACTTCCACCTAGTGACCTCCACACATCCCAGAACATTTTTTCTACTGTCATAATACCCTATTCTTGTTCCTACTTATAGTAAAAAATTGTAGACAACTTTTCCACGTCTAAAGACCAATTCTTCACTTTCTTTCAACTTTAAATCCAGGCCTTTGCTGAATTTTTCAAAAATGGTCTTTCGGGTAACTTTACACTTAAAAATGTATGCTGACCTTATTTTGTATCAGTCATGAAACCAAGAGAAAATTGAAGTAATTTTTGCTAGAAATGAATTTGGGAGGACGCGGACATGCAACGTGTGCGTTTCTTTTCGGGAGAAATGTCGTTCAATTTCCCGAGACTGGGCGTGTGTGCTCTCCCCTTTCAAAGAAGTTTACTGGAGGATGGCAACAACCGGACTGGGAATATTTTCCGCAGCCCGACATTCTTTTACGGTGTAAGTGCACGAAGCGGTCGTGTTTTGCGCTCCTCGCATTCCCAACTTACTCACAGGCAGATGTGCGATATGAACTGGGAGAAATAAAAACGGGAGCCCAATACCAAAATGCTAGGAGAAGCTGAAAGGGAAATTCAATCCTGGGAACTGTTTCTTTTACTTTCTACTTTCCAGTACAATTCGGATTCCAGTCCCAGTCCGAAAAGAAAGAAAGTGAGGAAGGGATGGGAGTTTGAGTTTGGGCTTTCCCCTAATATATAACGGGTATTTTTGGTTCCAGTCAAGTGCAAGACAATTTTTCTCTGCTAACAAGACAAGACTGGGTAAAGATTCAGACACGAAGTGAAGCCATGTTTGCCCTGCATACCCCAGAAATATATTCATTTGGCTTTTCTTTTTCTGGAATAAGTAAAATTTGGAAGCCTCTTCAAAAGTCCCATCAGTCGAATGAAATGAGGTTCATTAAGAATTTATTGAAATTGAAAGAAAATCTTTTCCAATTTTTATGAAAACGGACGTTAGCATACATACCGTAACGGTATCATTAATTCGTATTCGAGTAGCAATTTTCATTTTCATTTATCTATCAACGTCTATTTTTGGATAAAGTAGGGTTTTGGCCAAACGTCTCAAACTCGTTTTACAGTCGACGCATGATTCATAAAAGTTGAACTTATTTTGTGATATTTGAAGCGTTTGCAATCACTCAAGATGGTGAAGCAAAGTATGTACATTTCATTCTTTTCTCTGAAGACGGAGCAATATTTTCTGGGAGGAAAAGCAAACGAAAAATTCCCCTCCTTGACCTGAATTCAATCAGCGAAAGTGCGGGGGTGCGATAAAAGAAAAAAAGGAGTGGTGAAGCTTTTGATTGAACAGAGAAGATGGATGGGCTGAAATGAAGACAGATCACTTTTAAAAATCGTTTTTATTAAATTAAGATGAAATGGTTTAAAAAATCTATCCAGTAAAATATTTCTTTAGTAGAGTTTAGAAGAAAGTAATCTTATGGGATGGGGAAAGGAGTGATTTTGCCGGAAAAAAAATTCGATGCGTATGCCATGCGACTTTCTACTAAAATAATTTTGAGCAGAAATCCGTAGTGCGGGTGGATACTTGAACTTCTAGTATGGCCTAGTTTCTATGCTACTTTGTCTTTTCCCAGTTCTCAGAATTCTCAGGTAGGACTGTTGGGAGACTTTCTCTCCTTTGAAGGATTCGTCATTGGCAATTGACCTGCCATGGGATTTCAGGCGTGAATTCGTCAGAAACAAAGTTCTGTTTGAGTACGTTCTCGGCAGAACTGGAGGTGCTGATGATACAGACCAACATAAAGCAAAACGCGCTCCACACTCAGAAGCAGCTTACTATCTTATTAGGAACAGATAACTTTATGTCAAATCGTTATTTAAAAGTTTACTTAAAGTCAATCATGGCAAAGCAAGAGTAATGCGTAATTTTTTACTGTTTATTTTTGCAACGCTTAATTGTACGTATCACTTTATAAAGTTCCGGAGAAAGTTCAGGAAAACGTAAGGGGATAAATTTTCCATGTAAGTTTTCTAATGCTCAGTAGGATTCGTTCAAAATAATAAATAATAACATAACCATAACCGCACACTCAGAATTTGACGTAACCACTGAGCAAAGCGATGATAGAAGTGCAAATCGATTTGTATGATCACACGATGTGATTTGAAACTTCAAGTCAAACTTTTATGGAACTTACATTTAGATATCAAAACTTGCAAAAGATGGCTTACGTAAATGTAATTACACAACAATGCTACCGCTTTCTTAATGGAAACGCCATCCGTCACTGTCCCAAATTGTAATCTTTTATACCACTATCATAAGACTAAGCCTGTTTTATTTTCCAACAAGACGATCTAAAACTCATGCCATTAGTCATTTTTTTACTTGTTTCGAATTGAATTTTGCTCTCTTACGGAAATACGTAGGTACATAAAGTAAATTACTGAATGTTCACTATAACTATAGGAAGTCCATCAGAACGACCGTAGCGTAGTTTTCAATATCCATTGGTTTCAATGGGTAAGCAAACATTTGAGACAGTCAAAGCAATCTTACTAAGTAAGACTATTTCTTCTATATCAATTTTAGTATAAATGTGCATACCTAAGTGAACAAAGAAAGTTATCAGCAAATTTGATTATCTATCACGTATAGTCTCCATACTACATGTAGTAGTAGTATATATGATCCGATGCCCGCACCTATTATAAGTTGCAATTTGTTCATCGTTTATTAGCGCCATATTAATTAAAGCTCAAAGATGTAACTAAGCTTAAAGAAACTCTTGATGTTATGATCCCATTTGCTGTTGAGAATTTGGATTCGAGAGTGATAGATGAGTCAAGCGTTCAGTTTGAGAGAAGGTGAAGGAGCTCACTAATTGGCCCCTTTCCTGTACAAACTGTGTCCTATTATTTCCAACTTGCAAAACTTCTTTCCTTTCTTTGCCCCCTCCTTCTACTCATTACTCATTATAACAATCTCTGCTGCTCTTGCTTTATTGACTCAAGCAGTTGGCTGAGTTGACGTTGACGCGAAGACCAGAGCAAGTTCTATATTTTTTCTAATAAACATCAAGCAAGTTTTAATGCTCTTAAAGTCTTTGCCTACTTCTTAGCTAATTGGATTCGAGTTGAATAAGAGAATGCATCCGCCCACGTAGGAAGTTTTCATATTTTGACTTCAGAAATAAATGAGAGCAACTTTCAAATTAATTTGAACTAAATTCTAAGTTTGTACCGAAATTATTCTCTCAAGAAAGTTGTTTTTGTAATCCTCTTCTATACCAATTTCGTTCTGTATGCTTATTCCTTTGTATGTATCCTACTTGTGCCCAGAAATATGAACGCTAGATTATATACCTACCTACATTTGTATTACTGTTCTACTTTCAATTTTATCCAGCTGCTAGCTACGTAAAGGTTTCCTCCAACCTATTTATGCGAACGCATATTTCCAACTCAAACTCATAACTAACAAATAAATCATTGTAAATAGAATTAATACGTAAATGATAGAGTAGAAAAGTAGGTCAGGTACATAGTACCTCTACTTAGGTGTATATCAACAAGAAATGACTATCGCAAGAGCAAGAGAATGAATCAGTGGAATTGTTTGCTGTCTTTTCGGTATATGCAAAACGCTTCATTTTATTTGGTAACTTTCATCATCTTAATCATATGTAATTTTGACCACTCACAGCTAAACAGATTAAATCAACGTTATTTCGCATTACTAACAATTATTACTATTTTAACGATTACAATTAACACAATTTATAAATTGAATTCATTATTGTTATTTCAATTTTTTGTATTTCCTGATCTTGAACATCTTACTTTTACTTATTGAAAGTGTTACACAAAGTACTTGGCCAGAGCTATATAGTTGAATTTTTACTTGAGCATGTTAGTTGTTAGTACATATAAATATTAAGGCTAACGTAACAATTAAAAGCGTTAGAGTTTAGTATATTCCATTCAGTTATTGTAACTTATTATGAAGATGATGAATTGAAGTAAAAAACTATATTGATGAAATATCAAATCAATAACTATTATGTACTTTAGTTGCTTTTTAGTACATATTTAGTTATTTACAAATTAGAAAACTTCAAACAATTTCATATTATTTACGACAATATAATATTCAAATCTGCAGACTCCAAGTATTCATTTTTTAGTAGGTAAACGTATTTTCAAAATTCAAAGTAAAAGTAAATAATGGAATCAATGAAAGCCTTTCAATTCAAATTCATGAGTAAATTAGTAGTGAGTGAGCCTTTTATACTATACTGTAGCCAGAAGAAGAAGAGTATTGTATTGCATCGACTCAAGAAATCAAGGGCCACCAGGAGGAGCTCCGAACTTGCTCAAATGGGCAGAGGCCTTGGCATTAGCGCAGGCCTAGAAGTTTAGAAACACATTTAATTTTAATTTCTATTAACTTTTACATGAAAGTTTAAAATTCAAGTCGGTATTTTATTACAACTGTCTATACTCACAGGGTCATCAATGTAATCATCACATCCATAACACCATACAGACAGATCGGCAAAGCTAAGAGCAATCTTGTGACCCGACTCATTCCCGTGTTCCACCATGTGACCTTTGACATATCGGCTGCAGAACACCTACAAGAGGGTACGAAGTTCCAGTTTTATATGTCATATATTACCTCTAAAATAGCTATAGCATGACTGATGTAGATAATTTAAAAAATTAACCTCATAGCACACAAGACAAATCCAGTTTTCTCCCTGATTGTTGCACTGCTGACAAGGAGCCTTCACATCAATTCCCTTCTCGGGAACGGTAGCAATGGAACTCACATGAGAACAGTCCGTTCGGGGGTGCACAATTACACCCGGAAGAGCGTCCTATTTATTCATGGAATAACAATTAACGCAATTAGCAACGTGCTTTGACTTGTTAACTCTAAATGCAACATGTCATATTAGAGAATTATCATTTTCTTACGTCTTTAGTACTTTCTTGCATTTTCTTCAGTGCATCCGCCAGCGCCTCCCCAGAAGTTTCACTTGCTCCTGCTCCATCATCGTCAGCAACTACATTTAGATGTAAGGTGGTAGGTTGGGCAGACCCAGAACCACCTGCTGCTCCTTCGTTATTTTCTTGATCCATCACTTCCCCCTCTAATTGACTATTTCCACTAGCAAAGCTCGAAAAATTATTACTTATCGTTAACTTTTGAAGCGATTCTTCTAAAGATTTTGCATCCGTCACGTCCGCCACACTTGAGTATTTTCCAACAGGTATCAACTGAGTCCTGAATGGGAATTGTTTGCGGAATGGTTGAAGCACGGACCAATATTCTGCGTGTACATCTAATACATTGCGAATGGATTCTACGGCAACCGAATCAACTTCTTCCTTTAGCTGCAAAGGAGGAATGGGATCTCCTAGTAGTGCTTTTGTACACAGTGTCATTGAGTAAGCTATAGCTGTCAGGTTGTATCCTCCCTCTAAAGCTACGATCACTCGGCCGTTGGCCAGAGAAGAGAGCATGTGAGTCATGTGTGCATAGCCTTCCGGAGTTACTTTACAGCCTGCAAAAAATGAAAAATTTGCGCTTTAGCAGCAACAGCATGCATTGACCTTACTACCATTGATGGATATGCTTTGTCTCTTTCTCCTTCTTTTCATGGTAGTTTCACACAGCCCGGCATTAGTAAGAATTGCATTTTTTACGTCCGCGTTTGCATTCAATGTAAATGTAAAGTAGGAAAGTACAAAAAACAGCTTCTGTCTATAGGCTTGTGTCAGTACAATTGGTGATAGATAACGATAGATTTGATTTGTGCGTGGTAAGGTAAGACAACATCGCAATTTTAACTATCTTATTACATTGGTTATTCTTGATATTTTCTGAAGGTGTTCCGTATTCAATACCACTAGTCACTAGCCATAGTCACTAATGCACTTATCAGTATCAATTTCCCAATAAGTTATCAAATGAAACAAAAAATGCATGCAAGAGCGTTGACATGAAAATACTATGAAATTAGGTAGGTACTTCGCGTTCACATCAAAGCAGGTTTATTTGCTTCTCTCTATCTATAGTCAATAGTAGCCTACGC
The DNA here is from genome assembly GCA_027744115.1 of Acrocyrtus sp. NNG-2020. Lineage (NCBI taxonomy): Eukaryota > Metazoa > Arthropoda > Collembola > Entomobryomorpha > Entomobryidae > Acrocyrtus > Acrocyrtus sp. NNG-2020. Next base: position 34,960 of record JAHZND010003927.1, on the reverse strand, counting down.
ACGGGCTTGGTTGGCTCGTTGGTTAGTTTGAAAAATTTCATTTAATCGCATTCATCAAACCATTTAATATTTGTATCCATAATGCATGCATTCCGTTTACAGCATTATGCTTTGCACAGTTTTGTTTTGACAATGCGATGATAATAGGAGTTAAACTGCTGCAGTTTATACTAATACTTTGTTGGCAAGTTAAATTAAAGTGATGAACATTTCATGTAATTATATGCATATCTATGTATCGAATAGAATTGTGCTCAAATGAAACACTAACGTCTATGCGTTATGGTTCCCGTAAGTATTGGTAGCAGCGTATTGTGCACAGATCAGTACATAGCAGAAGCTGACTTTCTTACCTCCTAATGGATCCCCTTTAGCAGCATCAAATCCAGCCGATACCAAAACCAATTCAGGGTTGTACTCATAAGCAATTGGCATCACAATATTAAGAAAAGCAGCTAAATATTCCGTATCTCCCACTCCGCTTCGGTTCCAAGGAATATTAACGTTAAAACCAGCACCTGCACCTCTTCCTACTTTGTCATAGTTAGCATCATCAGAACATGGAAAGAAGCCACCATGATCGTATCGATGTAGAGAAATGTACAACACCCTTGGGTCGTCTTCAAATATATGCTGAATGCCATTTCCATGATGAACATCCCAATCCAATATAAGTATTCTGGAATAAAATGTTTTTCATTTGGTAATGAGTAAACTAAGATTGTTACGATTGCCATAATTCAATTCTATTAAACTGTGAACAACAATTAAGGTAAGTTACCTTTTCAAATCGTGGTTATTTAAGGCGTATTTGGCGGCTAAAGCGACATTATTGAAAAGACAAAATCCACAAGGCTCATCTACCTCAGCGTGATGTCCTGTAAGCCCAACACAAATAATTAAACAATTAAGTTCAATAATATTTCCAATCCAATCAATAATAAGAGGCAAGTGACTGGCAGTCGAATGTTAGTAACCGAACCTGGTGGACGGATGACAGCTGCACCTGACCGCGAATCCCCTCCTACCACGGAGTCGACAACCTTTCAACAAATGCATATAAATGGGATTCCAAAACGATATTCGTAAAATAATTAAACTTATCAATTAGAAGACTTGTCTACCTGTAATATCGAGCCCGCTGATACTAGTGCGCATTGGTACGAAAAGTTATTAAAATAAATCGAATTAAAATGCTCCTTGAATCGGTGTAAATCTCTGTTCGACATTGTCTGCGTTCCTTTCATATTTCTTATGTGCTCTTCGGTATGTATTAACAAAAGCTCGTCGTCTGTGGCTTCTCTGGAATTCACTCGGTGACAGCGTTCTAATAGACCATAATCTCCGTGGCAGGCAAAAATATTAGATATTCTTTCTGGACGCTCTGGGTGGCCGCTAAAAATAAATAAAATACAAAAACCATACATAATATGCTTAAATATTAAATACGTACTTAGTTCTTCAAATAGAATCTTAGTTAAAATCTTTTCAAAAGTTTTCAATTAGAACTTACGGCTCTGTAATATTTCTGTGTTTAAGCATAAGGTCATCGTATACAATAGCTACTCGGTGGGTTGGTTGTTGTAAGTTGGTATTTAAGATTAGTTGATCTAGTCGAGTCTCCAGCGTTCTGACTAAGTCCGGACTTTGCTCGGGGTAACAGTTTCTTGTCTCGTATGTTTCTGGCTTCGGGTACTCCCATAAAAATTTCACTTCTGGACAGTGCAGCTTTCCTGTTCCTTTTTTCTGCACTTCCTCTCCTTCATCAACCTCAGTCTGACCAATTAGATGCGTCCATTTCTGCTTCAACATGTATGTCGCATTCAGTACAGTTTCCACAGCTCTATATAACAAACGGAACGAACAAACTCACCGATCAGAAGACATAAAATTCTTTCGTATAGAAACTGATGAACTACTAATCATATGGACGTAAGTATCCTGTGAAATAATTGAATGTCAATTTACACTTACTCGTCAGTTGGTTTACAAATAGGTGGAATATTCGGACATGAGTCTCCCAGTAGAGTCTTCAAAGATAACGCAGCACTTTCTGCCAAAGACTTCAGGCAATAACCACCTTCCAGAACAACTGCAACTTTACCACCGGCCAGACCCATCAGAGGTGAAATTAGATGAGTATAGCACGCTGGAGTAACTTCCATTTCGCCCTAGATAGCGGATAATATTTGTGGTTCAGCATCAAAACTATCAAAAATCACGAGAATTATAAAAACGACAAAATGCGATTGGCACTTAGAATTTCTTGTGTACTTTCTCATCGCCGATTGCTGAGTCATATCCAGCAGAAATGAGGACTAAGTCTGGTGAAAACTATGAAATAGATTATAGATTTCTATCTTCACTTTTGGAACTCATAAAATACGGAAATAAAATGTTATTCTTTAAATCCATATCCCAATTTTCCCAAAAGCTATCAATTTTTTGCAATTTCCTAAGCCCATTTATTTATTTATGCAAAAAATTACTAAGTGCCAAGCGCAATTTGCCAAGCCATTCTGGCAATAATACCTCCATACACCCCAAAGCAGCATCGTACCCAGCAGACACAATAACAAGATCTGGATTGAACTATGTAAGTGGAATTAATAAATAAAATAAATGTTGTGGTTGAGCGTAAGAGTAGCACTTAATTTTGCTATGAATAATTTAGTAATTCGCATCTTCACTTCTAACCTGATATGCTAATGGTAATAATAGCTGATGCCATATCGAAAGAAAGTCCGAATTTCCCATTCCCGTTCTGTTTAAAGGCACGTTACAGTTAAATCCAACTCCGTCAGATGAACCGATATAGTTGAAATTGGATTCCTCAAGATTTGGCCAAAATGTTCCATGTTCGAATCGATGAGTAGAAAAATACAGAACTCTAAAGAATTTTTTTTCCATATATAAGCATATCCATTTAATTGATTAAAATCAGGTTAATTACTGAAGCAGAACAAACTTATAGTTGATTGTAAAATGAAATGAACAGAAAGCCTTACCGAGGGTCGTCGTAAAACGCTTGTTGGGTTGCCTGTCCGTGGTGTACATCAAAGTCTACAACTAAAATTCTAGCAGCTTTGCCCATTTTCAACGCTTTCTTGGCAGCGATTGCTACGTTATTAAAGTAACAATATCCACAATACTCGGATTTCATCGCATGATGCCCAGGAGGTCGAACAATAGCCATTCCATTCTGAACGTGGCCGTCTAAAACAGCACTGACTAAATCAATGGTAGACCCAGCCGCAAGCAAAGACAAATTGTACGTTGTGGGATGCATGTAAATAGCATCATAATGGGACGCATATTTTTCTAATTCTTCCACAGTCCTTCCTTCACTTTCGCAAATTGATTGCAGTTTGTCAATGTGGTCCTTTGTATGAACTAATAGTATCTCTTCTATAGTAGCTGGACGAGGATCAATGTGCTTAGATCTTCCTAGCAATCCAAGTTCTTCACATCTATGAAACAAAACAGTTATGACTATTTTTTCTTTTAGAGTTAGAAAGTGCCAACTTTTATGTTTTATGTAGAAGGCTTGCGAACTTTAAATCAAAACTAAACACATATACCTGTGAATTACGGAAGACAATCTTTCAGGTTTTTCAGGATAATTCGGGTCCCATAAACATCGATGTTGAAGCATACCATAGTCATATACAACGCCCGTTGGTTTCCTGACATTTTCCTTTGCATCTCTAGCCTGTACATATTATTAGTCAATATTACAAATAGTTATTTTATTACTCTAAGTCATAATTTAAAATTTAGCTTACAATGTATAGGTAAACTTACGGGTTGAAGATGATCCTTAATCATGATTTGTGCGTCTATTTGTTGATTACGCTTTTTCAGTTGAGCATTCTGTTTTGCTAAAAGCAGTGCTGGGGATGGCTTTGCTGGCGAGGGTCTTTTGGACCTTTTTTTCATACTAGTTGCTCCATGTTCTCCTGTATCTCTATTTCCATTCGCATCTGTCTGGATAACCCTCTTTTTACCGGTTTCGTTTTCCTCACCAAGTCTGCCAGAAAATATCTGTGTATTTCCTGCGGTAGTATTAGCATTTAACGGAATCAAAATAGCCTTATCTCCAGCCTCACTACCATCTGCGCGACTACGACTGAGCGGGGTGTGCCCCTGACCTTCATCGTCAATTTGTTTAAAATCGGACATGGCGAAAAAGCTTCATGAATACTTTCCCACCCTGATTTACTTGAGTTTAAGCTTATCTCACACAGCAGCAGCCTATTAAATCAGATGCGGTAATCTGTATGTTGGTGATAGCCGGACGGAGCTTGCTAAATCTTCAGGCAGGTTCGAGGCTTTTAATTAGCTAAAAAATAATTTAAAAAGCACAAGAAACACTTTAACTTTTAGACAGGCTTCAAAACATCGAACAACGATAATAAGCTTTTACTGCTACTAACATGCAGACAATCATGCAACCTTAAGAGCTTCTGCAAGACACTTGGCTTGCTAAAAGCACATTTATTACTAAAATTAATATGCATTAATCGTCATTCATATTAGCCAGCAACAAGCAACAGCAACGGGATAAGATGTCACCCCTCTGGTACGTGTTGTTGCGAAAAGATTAAAAAATATGCACAGACAACACAGGTGAGATCTTAAGTGTTTAGATAAAAGCCTATGGCATGTTAATTGAAAACGTAAACTAATTTCTACTTATGCCGCAGTACTGCAGTTTTCACAATTTTCTTCATACCATTAGTGTGTTCACTATTACTTCGTCCTATATCCTGTATCCTGTCTTTGCCTCAGTCAGTAAAGTTATATAGGTATGTACATGCTTTCAAAAAAAATTAAGTATTACTAGCTAAATATTTAACGACAAAAATAAAACAAATCTTCCTGTAGCGGACCGAAAACAAAAAAACTAAATTTCTAGCTGCTGTAGTACTAGTACGTGCACAACCAGGAAACTTTCATAACTGAAAGTGGCACTTCATGAACGGGAATAACATCATTAAGTAATCAGCAATCACACAACCTTAGCACATTTCTTATGCAGTTTACCAGGTAAAATATTACGAAGCGAGCTTTACAGCAATAAAGGCTTCCCAAAATGGTAAAGTGTAGGTTGACCTATTCTCCGGCTCCCACACTCACTCCTACTACATCACAGTCCATATATGGAGTGATAAAGTGCATAAAAAGCACCCTGAAAAAGTTGCTTATGGCTTAGCCTGAATTTTTGCATTATTTAAAACACTCCTCAGCCTCAAGCAACCAAACATAAACATATTTTAGGGAGTAAAAAAAGCTGTTATGTTGTGCTGTCAGCAGTGCTGATTTTACACTCAATCGTTAAAAAGCGCCTAACACTTATCTGCAACTACAGTATTATTGGGGTGTCTAACAAAGCAGCACTTAAAATGGCAATGGTACCAGCAAAAATACTTTTGAACAGTTTATTCGTGACATGATAGCAGCGCCAGAAATCGGACAAGTCCCTTAGTCCCATCTTGGTAGAATAACTGCTAAAAGAAGCGTATGCCATAAATACTCCTTTCCGTTAGGTGCTAGTCCTTCACTTTCAACTCCCACTTCACCTCAAGTCATGAAATTCTAGTTAGCCGAGATTGCTGATAAAACCAAAACCACGATCGTTGAATCTTGGATGGTCAAATGTGTGCCGAACCGAGTAAAAGCAGAAATCTTTAGAAAATAACTAAAAACTACTTTTTCCTTTGCTGGACTGAACTGACCTGTGACCTAACCTCACAGAAGAAGAAGAATGCCTTATCTCGACGAATCAGTAAGACAATGCTGTTGTAGGAACTTTGAATGCTCAAGTTAGCGGACAAATAACTCACAGTACAGTATGCGAAAACGCAGACCTGTGATGCAAGAATGTAGATAAAAAGGGTTTGAAACGTAAAACTGGCAAAAAATGACGACACGCTTGAGCACTCAAGAATGAAAATCTCCAACCTCACTAATTTCAGCGCATACTCAACAGCAGGTTTACGTTAGATTACGCTTAAGGTACGTTTCGAATTTTTACATTGCAGAACTTGAAATTCTAACGGTATCACATTATCTTAAAAATATCTTTACACTTGGTTCATATCACACTCATAACCTCAACCCCCGTTGTTCATTTTCAATATTTTAATTCTAACTCGGGAGCAAACTGTGAGAGCCCAGCAGTTAAAACGGAAGCAACAGGTACCATTACAAAAGTTATTTTTCAAATAGTGGTCACATCACATCTTCCTACTAAACTCATGTCATGCTATTTTTGTTATGTGGTACATTAAGTTTCACACATTATTAATTCCTAGTCATTTTAATTTAATTTTTAAAATATGCCACACTCAACTATTATTATTTTTTTACCTATTAGGATCCTCCCAATCCCGAAAAAAAGTTATTCAGTCTTCTTACATCCTAAAGACAGTAAGTGATCTTCCTCAAACCGCACACGAAAAACACGACAGCTTATCACATGGATATGGAAATTAAATAGCCTCTTATCTAACTACTCACTACTCTACACACTCTTATCAAAGCTCTCAGCCTGACTCTGACACGACTTATCAAACCATCCACATCATCACTCTCAAGTCTCAACTTTGCGTGTCCTCTCTCCTCTCTTCTCCTCCGGCTCTCCAAAGTGTTGTTCGCCCTTGCTCGTACCTTATCCTCACACAAAAATATGAATCAGATCAAAGATAAGCACTTTTGCCTAGCTTAGCTCGCAACAAATTCGATCTTCACTCCGAAAAAAAATCTTGCAACTGCACTGCACATTTACTGCTGCAAAACCACAGATAGAGCATAAGCAGCACTACCACTACTACTGCATTGGGTAACCGAATGTATGCAAACAACTGAACAAAGCAAAACAAAACACTGCAGGGATCCCCAAATATTAGTGAGGATTGAAATAGTCCGCATTTATTGACAGCTTTAGTGGGGCATTGGAAGACACTAGTAGTGAGTCATTTCAGGTAGGAATTGTAAATGCATCTTTTTCTTGTGTACATAAAGTCAAAGGGTTACGTGCATTTACGTATTTCACATTTAGAGGAAAAATGCATGGGAAAGATGCTCACACATGTCTCGGCAATGCTTTTCTTATATCCAAGTCAAGTTGAAACAACAACAAAAATAGCTAGCAAGCTCATATATCTCACCTCGCTTTTCCTTTTGTGTGGTTAATTATTTTGTTAGCTTCCCATTTTTAGTTTAGATAAAGAGGATAAAAGTAATGATAAGTGATTAATATTCATAAAGGAAGAGCAATTAATTTGGCGTGTTAGATGGAAAGGTGCAGTTGGTAGGAACAGAAATATATATAAATCTTTTGTGTTGTTCGTTTCTATTGTTGTAAGTTAACTTGAAGTGCTGATGCTGAATTAATTTGTGTCTGGCGACGTGCACTACTCACTACTCCCTCATCCGTTTTTTTGCTTGTTTTGCTAAATGTTTGCTAAATGTTTGATAGATGAGTGACTCACATGTTTCCTTTTTGTAAGGATGATAAGTGATGTATAACCTTCAAACTTTGGCTAATTAGATCCATTAAAACTAAAAATGGAAGTTAAGTGGTGTGAGCTGTGAGTATTTAGTTAGGAAGGCGAATAAAAATTGTCAGTTGTGCTCGGAGCCATTTCGTCACTCACTGTTACGAGTACGACGTCCTGTGGTAGTTGCTGATATCGGTTCGGTTCACTTGGATGGGGATGAAGGTGTAAGGAAAGAGGCTGAATATCAGAGATTGGAACTGGCGGAAGAGGAAGAGACGGGAAGGTGAGATGCGAGATGCTTTAGTTTGTTTTGTACTAAAATAGTAAAAAAAACTTACTATTCCATTAGTAAATTTTGGTTATAATGTTAAGTGTAAAATCTGATGCAAGCAAGTAGTATAATGGTAAAATGCTAAAAGATGTCGAAACAAATGAAATATGCATTCGATCGAATCGAATAACAAATCAGCGCATGTGTTTCATATGCAAACTAATCAATACAGTTCTGCTGTGATATATGTAGAACAAAGAAAAAGTAATTCTTTGGTTTTTCCACAGAATACTTTTGGATTTGGAGTGAGGCATCTACCAGGGGAAACAGAAGAGCGAGTAAATTAAATCGTTGAGTAAATGATATCAAGATAAGCAAAGCTGCAAAACGGAGGCCAAAATGACTATAAAGGAATCAGGGAATTCTGCTGGTGGGGGCTCAGCTACTCCAAGCCCTAACAACATCGGTCAGGGGATGGGTCAGAGTTCCACTGCTGGAAGTAGTTCCAATCCGAAGCGTACTCACACCATCATGAGTGCGGAGGATGCAGCTGCAGGAAAACGAAGTTTTTGGGCCGAAATGGAACTAACAGGTTGGAATAATTAATTCTTGGAAATATAATACACAGGTTGCGAGAAGTTGTAGAAAAAGAAAAGGAAATTTTTTAAAATAAGATGTATGAGTATGATATAAAGTGTAATTTTCATTATGGTTTAGGAAACATTCGGAACATCTCTCCTCAGCTTTTTGACTTGACCCACCTTACCCATTTATACGTCAATGACAACAGTCTGACAAAAATACCAGCAGAAATTGGAAAATTAGTTAATTTGCAGGTGCTTGATGCATCAAACAACAAGCTTCGTACGTTACCTGCAGAAATTGGAGATTTGATTCGGTTGAGGGAACTTCTTTTAAGTAACAACTACTTAAGAAATCTTCCGTTTGAAATGGGAAGGTTGTTTAAACTGCAAATGCTAGCCGTCAAGGGTAACCCACTTCCTCCTGACTTTACTTCACTTCACGCTGAAGTTAATGGAACAAGCAAGCTCCTTACCTATCTATTGGATTCCCTGCCAGTACCCACAGCAGATAGTAGTAATTATTAGTAAGTTCATAGCGGTTCATAAATTATACGAAAGCTGGATAATTTCTATTTCTGTTCTTTAGATAACATTGGTTTGGCAGCGTTACTTGAAACTAGGATCGAAGCTTGGGATAACGGAGTTCCGCATGCATACACTCCTCCCATCCTTGTTTGTACTTCCGTAAGTGATACTGATGCTTGATATTATTGATACTAGTAAATGTAATTTTTACAAGTAACTGGCAATAAATTAAATAAACTATTCTATGCCCCTTTAACAGCACATTCATTGGGATCCCGAATTTTGCGATGTGAAGTTGGTACAAACCATGATGTTAATGCATGAACTGCGTCTCATTGCTGATGAAAGTTCAGCCGGTAGACCAAATGCTTCACTGGCTGGGAAAAGTCCAGCGGATAAAGTTCATCTCCTCCTGTGTGGCGACTTTAACAGTTTGCCAGAGAGTGGAGTAATTGAATTCCTTCAAACTTCCCGCATATCCGCAAAACATCCGGATTTCAAGGATTTGGGATATAAATCTTGTTTGCAAAGAATTTCTTACAATTCGGACCGGACAACAGAATACACGCATGCGTTCCGGTTGAGCACCGCTTACAGCGCAGAAGTTATGCCGTTTACCAACTATACATTTGATTTCAAAGGAATCATCGATTACATTTTCTATTCGAAGCCCAATACAACACCGTTAGGACTTCTTGGACCCTTGGAGTCTCAATGGTTGGTTGAGAACAAGGTCGTAGGAGCACCGCATCCAAGTATTCCTAGTGACCACTTTCCATTACTTGTGGAACTCGAAATGACGACTGGGTCTGGGTCATCTGGATCTGCTAATTCTAGCAGCAACAGTCAGCAGTCGACTACTACCACATCTGCAAGTAGCGTTTCTACGAGTTCGTCAAATACATCCACCTCAAGACGCTAATTACTAAAGGAAAGTCGTGATGCACAACATAAGAAAATGCATCGATGAAATGTAAAGAGTGTAAAGAGAAAACCTCCTGTTTAATATGAAAAGATTTATTAATAACCGTGCATTTAAATGTTAATTTAAGTTTTTTGTAAAAGTCTAGATTGCTTATGATTAAAAAACAGAATTTTCAATGACAAACTAAAATTTACACGCATAATTAATTTATTCTTTATGTAAGGCTGGGGAAGGACTCTTGGTCTCCCAAACTAGGTGCACCTTTCTTTTTAATCATAACTGGTGGAGCTGAAGCCGGCGCTGCTGCTCCTGCTCCTCTACGACTTGGTGGTACATACGCACCACCACCACCTGCTGCTGCTGTCGATGGTGCACTAGGTGCTGATGCAGGTGACGCTGTCCCCGTGACTTCCGGTCGTTTGTTTCTCATAGAAGGTGGAACGTATTTTCGAGGTTCTTCAGGTTCATTATTATCCGCACTCTCAGCCTTATCTGTGTCCTGTTCTTTAGGTTCTTCAGTAGTAGTAGTGCTAGTAGTAGCAGCAGAAGCAGCAGCAGCATCATCTGTGTCTACTTTTTCCTTTTCACCTTCCGGCTCTTCTTCTTTTTCCTTAGATTTTGATTGAGTTTTGTTCCATGGTCCTTCGTTGGCACCTTCCGTGTCCTCACGGCCCTCCTGAGTGGGAATCTCATCGTCGTCGGACTCTAATATCAGTTCCTGGATTTTTAAATTTGAATAATCTGGCAGCTTTTCTTCAGCTTCAATCCATTCATCATCGTCACCAGCGGGTAACTGCAATTTACAAGCAAAATAAAAACCAATAAAATTATTAGTTATGTTTGTACGAAAAACATTATAATTAATTATAAATTGTGAACTTGTGGATAGTTTTTATATGTAATTATACAATTATTAAAATAATTTAGAATTTTATATTTAAAATAAACAAAAAAAGAGTAAAACTTACGCCAAGAGCTGGACTTTGACGACCCCCTTCGGGTACAAAATTACTTTTTCCAGTTTCTAACTTTTTCTTCTCCTTCACCTTCTGGTCCAAAACCTTTGCGAGCTCTTCTGCTGTATCGAACTTCTTTTTCGACTTTTTCGATTTGTCTCGTTTAGCAAAAAAATCGTCCAAATCAGCCATATTTGTTTACAGATCTGCAACAATTTCAAAATAATTAAAAATTAAAAATCTGGTATAAAAGTAGTCCGCCGCAAGCAAACTACCTAAAGACTATCACTATCAGGCACCCTGCGAGGCACCTACACTACTACTACTACTACTCCCTTCTCCTCCCTCTCCCTCAGCTTTAAACTTAACCATATGGACTTTTTTAGCTCGCTTACCTAAACACACGCTTTACTTTTACTGGTGTTTTTTCTTCGCTCTATTAACTATATTAGCAATACTGTAAAATTAGTTAAAATCGTAAAAGTAAAAGTAGAATCGGTACTATCACTTGTTTTCGCACATCAACTTTTTAAACCTCACACAGAATGCGCATGCACTTATGCAGCGCACAGCGCACACACAGCTCTACACATACCAAAATACCAACCAGCTTACCTTTTACACATAATTTTGCCATTTCACAAGAAAGAGTATTTAGTGCGAGTTCAAATTCCCCGCTTTTCTCAAATGCCTATGGCATAATGGAATGTGCACACGGAGCCGCTCGTTTGCTGTAGCCGTAGCACTTGCTGTCAGTCAATGCTGAGAAAAAGCGAGAGAGTACACTTTTGACTTTGGGAATTTGACATGCTCGTTTGGTAGCTTTGTTTGTATGCTTGCATTTTGGAATGCGTCTTATGATGGCATTATTAGGATGAAAATAAATAATTTTAATTTTAACTATTTTTTTGGAACAGTTAATGAATTTTCATAAATAGCGATAAACTGCTTTAATAGCTCACGTCAAGAATACAAGGTAACTAGTGAAAAAGAGAATGAATGTTAAAAAGGCCGTGCTGAGATCCGCTAGATAGAGCAGAAAGTCGTAGAATGTGTCCTGGAACTGGAAAGTTTTCAAAAACTTCTCGTCCTCTGCTTCATTAATGTTCTCCATGAAAGCTGTTCTCTTGGTGGTGTTCGTACTTTTGTAGTTACTGTAATCCTTCATCCTTTCCAGTTTATAGAGACTAAGTCCAAATTGGATGTAGTTGCATCCTTTATTGCACTCTTCGTTAAAGTATGCCAGGTAGATATGGTTCCAGTAAGTTTTCACATGAGTTGCTTTCAAGTACCTGAAACTTTCTTGACTTTCCAGCCCGTAAGAATGCGGGATCAGGAGAAAGCTGACGTGGTGCCGTTGATCCACGTCGTCTTGACTCATGACAAGTCTTTTGAGATCACGTTCCAGATGGCTCATTGGTAGAGGGGAGACTCCAGTGTGAAATACACGGACTTTATTTGTTGACTCCAGCTTCAGCACGGTTTTATATAGGTTCGTGGGAAGACCGTCTCCATTGTTTCCAAGATCATCCCATGGAGTGGTCGGCTTCTCCATGACGGTTTTCCACTTGGATGGAATTACAAGAGCGAAAGTTGGGGGAATCGCAGACATTTGGGAGAAAGTGATGTCTACGTGTGTCTCATTAAATCGAATTGGGATGAGCTTATCATTGAGATCCAGGAAGCTTGTCATGATTCCTCCCTGGCTGATGTAGCCCCAGAAGAAAACTCCCAAAATATTGCAGAGGAACCAGAAGCAGCCTATTTTGTAGCTGAACCGGGAGACTAGTGGAATCTTGTGGCCGTGCATGTACACTAGGGGAAATATGAGGGGTACTAGGTCAAAGGGGGATGTGTTGAGTCCATTACCCCTGATAAGGAAAAACAATGGGAGAAATAAGCTACAGTTTAGAAATGTCCAGTGAGAGTCCAAGTTCGGCTTGTTGCGCCATTCGGCGAAGAAAATGTCGTAGATTTCTTTGACAAATGAGACTAGTCCCATCATCCCGAGAACATTGAAGAGGAGCAAGTACATTGTAAAGATTTTTGGATATGCGATGAGGTCACGGAAAGGCGATTCTTTTGTGGCAAAGTAGTTGACCGGAGTAACAACAAAGCTGTCTGGACTAATGTTTAAGGTGCGAAAGTCATTTAGAGACAATCTTCCGTGGTAAAATGAGTCCCATAAAATGAAAGGAACGGAGAAGATGAAGAAGAAAGATATAAATGTGAATATTCTTGCATGAAAATATTTCATTCCAATAAGAGGGTGACTGATTCCTCTCTGCATGTAGAAGAAGAGGGGTATGCAGGCATATGATAAGAAGAATTCGGGATCATTAAACAGTCCAGCTACAATTATGAAGGTTATCCAATGTAATCTTCGGATGCAGCTGTATCCTGTTTTCTTCATGTTCCTTAAGTGCTGAACTCTTTCCAGGGGTGTTCTAGCCTTTTTGTATTTTTCCAATGAAGGAATGTACTCGTCGAAGTTATGGAATGAATTTGAAACAAGATAGAGTAGAGATGCAAATAAGAGCAGATTTAAGGAGGATGGGTGAGTTCTTGTAGCAAATACGAGTAGCACCTGAGAGCTGGAGAAAGTCACGAGTTGGATGGAATAATCTTTAGTTTTCGAAGGAACTTCTTCTTCTATTTCCATTTGTTGATTGACAGTGTTATTGCTATTTCTATTTTGTCCAGTGGACGTGGACGATGTTGCATTGTTTCCGGTTGGTGGCGAAGGGGCTGATGTGCTGTCACCAATCAGTCCCCTCTCCAGCCCAGCACTTTGTGATTTCTGCTTAGCATTTTTATTATCGACATCATTGAGCTCGAGAAACTTCACCAAAAGGTAGTCAACACAGAAGGAGAGGGCAACGTTAAAAAGTCTAGGAACAAGGACGAGCAGCTTTGAATTGGGAATTAGTTCCTTCCCAATGGGGTGTGTGTAGGAGAGAAAGTAGTTAAAAATAAGATAGGGAAAGTACACTGTTGCATGCAAAAGTGCCATGGATCTTGTGGGGAACGTTGAGTTGAATCCTGGGGACTTGTATACTTGGAGGTCAAAGTAATCCCCTAAAACACAATTTAAAATGTCCCATTACAAGTAACAAAATTAAAAATGAAAATTAGACTTCTTAGAATAAACTAATCATTTTCAAACCTGCAACAACTTCCAGTGAGTTGCTGAACTCATCCTGATGAATCCAACCAGTCTGTATGTTTAGCGTGAGGATAACTCGCAGGACAACGAGGAGCTCATACAGGCCCCATAGTCGTAATCGCTGCCGTTCGTCTCTGGGTTTACCTAATTTTATATAAATTGTATATCAATTCAAAGTTAGTAATAATAAAAAACATTAAACAGGGCCAGTCTTTCCAATCATCATCTTCATCTGCTGAAAATAACTTACATGGAATAAGCTGCGAATTTTCTCTTTCACAGGCAATACGTCGCACAATTTCCATTGTCATTTTTAAATTAGTGGATATCTGTATTGATTGCAAATTGCACTGTTGTACTGTATAGAATGGTGCGTGAAAATCTTATTTCAACAAAATTACACAAAAACGAACTACAATTCCTGTACAATCTCGATAAAACTATATCTACCTATTCCTCTAATTCCATATATCCAGATATAATTCTTTCTGCTGATTAGTGCGATTCTAAAATTAGTAGCTGGCTAGTGTAAATACGAAAGTGAAAATCGTGAAGAGAAATCTGGAAACTTAGTGAAGAAATGGAAGAAAGGTTTACATACTGGCCATATACAAAGCGGTGGTGAAAGTACTATAGTGGTACTCTGTAGATTCGGGACTAGGTATAGGCTCATGTAAAAGCCAAAAGGGAGTAGTAGGGCACGGCTGCTGGTCAAAGTATTACTCTTTGGTGAGATATCGATTCGTTTTTAGGAATGTTCATTTTTGTATGTGAACCATTTCGGCAATGCAGATATAATTTTTCGCTTATCTAATATACAACATTACTTTTATATATGTTTCTTTCGTATCACTTTGTAAAGCATTTCTGCATTTCTGTACGGGCGCAAATAGCATATCGTGTGCATACACAAGGAATTTTGGGTTATGCCGCTTTTGCTTCGAGTTTACATTTAAAATTTCCGAAATTTGTGAATTTTGGCCACTTTCAATGAATTATTAACAGCTAGCTTTTCCATGCCGCAATATTTCTTATTCGTTTGTTTGTAAGAGCGATACATATTACTCCATTCAGTTGAAATTAAAAAGCATTTTGAAAGATGAGCTAATTTTGTGTTAGCGTCCAAATATTTCTAAAGATTATTTGACAATTCGCTTCTGTCTGAGCAAATTATACTTTTGCGATTTGCCTTGTCTTCGTCTGTCTGAGCAGAAAGATCTGCCTTGAGCATAGCAGACGCTTGTTGGTTTGTCAATAAGCTGTGCTGAAACTCTTTGCATTTAATTTTTGGCAGTTGAACGAAGGTATTCATTGCATAATCGAGGAAGAAGTTTTTTCTATGCATCAACCTTGTTTTGCTATAAATTGATACATATGCCTACATACTTGTAGCAAAACAACTATCATCATAGGTGCTCGTTACCAATATAGGAACAACTATAAATGGTTGTGCCTAGTGGCTATAGCTCGTATACATGTTTTTAAGGGCTATTAACTTAACAGATACTAAACGTAAGTACTTCGTTGTAACATTACTGTTGTACCTAAATAAAATATTTGAAGGATGAAGGGAGCAGTGCTGCATCGAAGGATTGCGACTTAGAGGGTTCAGTAATAATTTTTTATTGCTGAAAAATTAAACTGTACGCATGTAATTGCAAACCCATTTTACCTATCGAGGGGGAACCTGCTGAGCAGCCACTTCTGAACAATTTATTGTAGCTTTGCTTCCTTTATGATCAACAGCACCTACTACCTACATAATCCATTATATATACTATAATGTAAGCAGGTTTTGTAAAGAAACTGCAAATATTAACCCAAAAATGGGAAAAATATTTTTCCTGATTGCGCGCACATATATACATACTGTTCTACAATTTGCAAATAATATGGGACATAGCGGCCACAACAATTACAGGATTTCTCCAAGTCTGCACTAATCTCGTTGTGATCTTCTTCCTTTTCTATTGATTATACTAACATTGTTCTGTCATGTCGTAATTTTTTATGACATCGCGCATCGTAAAATATGGTGTATTTCTGCTATTCAGTAGAAAGCAAAAGTTGTATAATTTTTATTTATGCTTACCTATACATCTCCTTCAGGAACATACATTTCGCATTTGAGCAAATAACCTTTTTTGGGGTAGCTTTCTTATTTTTGAATACGATGGGAGTTCAACTTCGTACCGTGCTCGTGGATTTGTAGTAGTACACGTTTGGGTTATTTCTAAACTTAGCCTGGATAAAAACAATTCCATGCAAGATGCAGTCAGCCAAATCACCTCTTCATTATTCATTACGAAGCAATTTTACTACAACAAAGTCGCATTTTTTTGTCCAGAGACTTTCCACAAAGGAAGTAGCGAATTATGTTTTTGTGCAAGGAGTCACCTTTACATTTACATAAAATTAGTCGTATGATGAACGATGACCATTTTACAAATATCCTTCATCAGCAGCAGGTAGAAACACGAATTTTTACCCTATCACCACAATTATAGTGACTTTACCTTTTCATTTAGCACTCGTAAAAGGCTTTTACAAGAAACATTTTCTTCAACTTCATCTTTCCATGTATTCTCTCGTCATCATCACCACTTTTCATTTTTTTCCTGCTTCTTTGCTTGCATTTACTGAAATCGTACTGATGAGATGATTAAAATCAGCGAACCACGACGAAGGCGAAAAACGCAAGGTTAAGCTCTTTTATTACGAATTTTTAAGTTGGCACTTACAAAACCTGCTGTACACGAAATACATGCACGACTTACTCCGCAGATAATGATAATCTTCAGAGTGCGAGCGTATTCCTTCCGTACCAGCAGAAGACACCTTCACACATTCTATTTTTTATTAATTCATCCAGCATTTTACTTTACGAAAGTGAAGCCAGAAAAAGATGCTTTAACTTTATTGCGCTGTTATTTACCTGGTGATGCTGAGACATGCTGACTGACTGATTGTGAGATAGGTTATAAGCACATCGAAAGCCTTTTACCTACACACGTTATGAGAATTAGAGAGGATTATTATGCTTAAAAGTAAAAATTAATGAGAGTGGAGGAGGCGCACACATTCCTACATACGTGGGAATGGATACAGCGAAAAGCTTGCATAATACTTCTTCCGAATGAGCAACAGCTAAAAAAATATATATGGCTGTGTTATCATCTTTTATAGCTGCGGCTGCAGCTATGTATGAATTTTTGTGTTTTCTACAAATTCCTTTTCAGTAGAAATATAGCGTCATCATCAGTGCATTATTTTTTAGTGCATGTCATGCATTGCATTGCACGAGTAGTGTCGGACAAAACTGAGAAGAATTTGCGTGTATATTAGGACTAAAATTAGGTTTTTTCAAAATTGCATTAATATCATTAACTGTTTGGAAATCAATAGATAACCGTCCATCGTCCATTCCTGCCCATTTACTATGCATATAACAGGTAAGTGCTTTTAGTTCAACAATGGCCCCAATTATTGGAGTGCGCTTACTAATTATACTAATTTATCCCTATGTGCGGAAGTGTGTCATTGTGTCTAATTTAGCGTGCTAGTACTAGCCGAGTATGAACGATAACGATATACAGATATTCATTGTAATTTGCAACTATGCATGGTTTTGTTCTAAGATAATTTCAGACGGAGGTTTTCACAAATACTGCTAGCAGTGGTCTTGTGTGCAAATTTCGGGGGAAATGTGGACGGACGAAGAGAACGGGACTCCAGGTCCTTGGAGCTGCAAGGTGTGGTGGAATCCGGGAACTTGTTCGCTGAGGATTTATACACGGCACTCACCAGAGTAGGAAGTGCCTTTGAAGATCGAAATGTGCTAATGTCTCCCCTAAGCCTTGAGATTGGGCTGGCAATGCTCAGGGCAGGCGCGGCAGGACTGACAAGGAAGGAAATAACGAGAGGTTTGCGGCTGAGTAATGATATGACCGAAGAAGAGCTTCATAGAGGATATAAAGGTTTAATTACGTCACTGAAGGTAATAAGCGTTGGAAATTGACTATTAGTATCCATTGAATGTCACTATCATGAGCATTTTTGTACTTACGGTCACTCACTATTTTTGTAGGAAAGCAAACCTGACTCCACTGATGAAGACGGGAAAGAGGTGCAGATTCAGATCGCGAACCGTATTTTCGTTGGGTCAGTGTATCCAATCAAGCCTGCGTTTCTTCATACAGTTCGGGAAAATTTTGCTGCAGATGCGGAGCAGGTGAACTTTGGTGAAATGAGCTCAGCAGCAAATAATATCAACCGTTGGGTTCGGAGAGAAACACGAGACAAGATAAAGGACATAGTGGTTCCAAGTAATTGCTCAGATTTAACCGTGAACAGTGAAGCGGTACCTAAAAAAGAACTTTAAAATTGATTCACTCTAATGACGTTTTAGCAATGCTGAACAACCAAACAGTGATGGTGTTGGCAAACGCTATGCACTTTAAGGGAAACTGGAAATACCCATTCAATCCAGATCTTACTGCGAAGAATAAGCGATTCACGACCATTGAAGGATATGACGCTCAAGTGGAGATGATGCAGTTTGACAATCCACGTCGCCTTCAATATGGAAAACTGTCAGATTTAAAGGCTTCTGCAGTGGCCCTTCCTTATTCCGTAAGTCTTTATTCGTAAAGAAATGTATAATGGGAAATGCCCATGTTGTTTCCAAACCAGTCAAAGAAATTATTCATTTGGGATCACTAGACTCAGCGATACAGCTTAATTGTCGTCTTACCTAACACTGGTGAAAGCTTGAAAGATGTAGAGGCCCGAATGCAAGATGGAACTTTAAGCGAAATCCCAGCTAGACTCAATCAAGGGTGGGTGGATGTCAAAATGCCCAAAGGAATATTAGAGTCGAATATTGACCTAATTGCAAGCAAAGTAGTCAAAGCGGTAAGCGATCTCTCGATATAATGATTAAATAATTAATTACGCAGTATTTTAGGTGCTAAAAGTAAAACTTTTCCCCTTTACTAGCTTGGAATGACAAGTATGACAACCGAGTTTGCAGAATTTGATAATCTCTCCGATGAAAAGGGAGTGCATGTCACAAATATAATCCACAAAGCGTTCATAGATATTAACGAAGCAGGTAAGGAACAACATTCCCTGGATTTTTGAATATGACTAAATTACCGTAAATAAAATATTAACAAGTACTTTCTGTTTGCGCGTAGGCACCGAAGCTGCTGCAGCATCAGCAATTGTTGCACAAGCAAGATCTCTAGAGATTGTAGAGGATGTTGTAAAGTTTGCCATAGATAGACCCTTCCTTGCATACATTTATGATGCAAAAACGAAATCCGTACTGTTTATTTTCAGAAAACTTGTGTAATATAACAATACTTATTATTATTAAGTCTTCAAATATGTAAACTATAACTATACATGTGAATAAAAAATAATTGTCGTTCTCGAAAAGTTATACCTAATTAAATATACTATACTTATTGGAGGGTTTTCATTTCAAAGAAATCATATCCGATATGGTCAGGCTGACATAAGCTTTTACGAACTTATAGGCTGTAGCTATAGCTATAAGTGCTATAACTTCCATGTCTGTTCATCTGCATTTGCCTCCGGATTGGCTTGGATCTATCGGTAATAGAGTTGCAGCAAACTTCCCAGCACGATTTGCTACAACATTTAACTCATTTTAGAAAAAATGCCTGCGTCATCTATGTATTTACAAAATGAGAAATGTCATATTAGTAATGTTCTCAAATGTTAACCCAGTTTTTCAATGAAATTACTAACGGCAATAGTTTTAAATGGTGCACAATTAACATATGAATCTCTTGTTACATAGTTTCCAAGTTATTTATGATCTTTTTCAGAATATGCTGAGCTAGCTTTTTATTTGCAGCATTTCAGTACTCGCATGTTTGTATGTTTTGTAACACCATCAAAACTGTCTACTATGACCTAAATGCAGTGCTAAATTAACAAGATTTCACTCTATCCATTTGAAGATTAAATTATATCATTTTTCTGCAAAATGAAGGATTTGAATAAAATAAGCGATCCAAACTGCTCTGCTCGTCGTTTAAAAACCAGTAGGCATCGAAATCAAAGTATTAGCCCCTTCAATGAGGTTGTTCTGAACTTTATTCACCTTCGATACTTTCCTCCTGGACTAGTCCTGCAGTATCAAGATTTTCAAGGGAAAAATCAAGAAAAAGTTATAGAGCTTCTCGAGTTAAATTGCTCTTCCAATGTTCCTAGATTTGCCCAAGAAATTGCAAAAAGTGAACCCTTACTCTTTTCAACGCGAAGTCATAGGTCAGCCCTCGGCGATGCTTTGACAAAGCTTAAAAGTAGATGCCTTCATGACTATGGGAAAAAATATGTAAAGAAGTATGCATTCGTAGCCCACTGCTGCCCTGTTACAAAATTGTGCTTGAGCCGAGATGGAAGAAGGTCAGATTATAGGATTTTTCTGGTGTTAACAATTTTAAAAAAATCTAAGATACTTATACAATGTGACCATGATATAATTGGGGAAGGCAGGCTCGTCACAACTAGCAATGCTGATAACCTTTGTTCAGTGTGGGACTTGGAGGAAACTCGAGAAACTGCATTGCTAAAAGGACATAGGAAGCCAGTTACGTCAATTTCTATGAATCATTTTGCGTAAGTGTAATTTCCGACTTTTAATTTCGCTTGATGTTGACAGTAAAATATTACTTCGCAGTTTAGCCAAAAATATTATTTATTTTTCTTGGAAAAAGTGACAAAATTCTGACAGGTTCAGAAGACGGAACTGTCCGGCTGTGGGAACTTGCTCAATCTCCTGAACCCAGTAGCAATTTTATTTCTACACATAATAGCACTAAACAGTGCCAACTGAATTTGGCAGTGACTTCGGGGAAAGTTCGTTGTGCGGAAGCAAGTTCCGATTTTAGTATGGCTGCTTCCGGATGCTCAGACTGCACCGCGTACGTACATGACCTGGCCAATGGTAAGAAAGAGAATTTATGACTTGTCATGTTAACATGCTCATTTGAAAAACAACAAAGATCCATTCATTTTCCATGTAAACGAACCCATAGCTCATGCCAGTACCACTTCCCTGAATCTATTTTTAGGTGTCGCCATGTACAGATTCGGAAATGGTCACAGCTTCGACATCACCAGTATCCAGTTTGATACATGGGGTACTATTCTTCTTACGGGGTCGCTAGATAGTAGAGCGGCTTTGTGGGATCTGCGTAGTGGAAATCTAATTTCGATGCTACAGGGCCATAAAAGCGAAATAGTTGATTGTCAGTTTGATCACTCATGTCAGCTTGTTGCAACTTGCTCGTTGGACTCAAAGGTGAGACTCTGGGACGTACGGATGATGGGCGGCGGAGGGGGCAAAATAAGAAGCAGTTGTCCTCAAAGTTTGCTCTATGATTTTACTGATAATGACGACGAAATTCTTTGCATGGATTTCGATTCTCGGGGTAATTATATAGCAAGTGGATGTAAAGATGGAACACTAACGGCATGGAACACCAAAACAGGCGAACTCCAGTTTAAACTACAAAATATACACGATGGTCCCATTGGTGTCGTTCAGTGGAGTCCAAACGGAGCTCTTCTTATGACTGCAAGCGATGATAAAACCGTGAATTTGTTCCACCCGGATATGGCAACATGCATTCAGACAATTACTCATCACAGAGGGGCAGTTAGTAATGCATGTTTTAGCTATTCTAACGAATACTTGGTAACGTCCGGAGAAGATCGATACTGTATTGTGTACAGGCTCGAGAAACCCGCCCGAAAGGAGCCATTCAGTGTTTTTAATAAAACCAACTGAACGTCAGTTAAACACGTTTAGTTATTGTAACTTACATTTCGGTGCGATGTTTTTGCTCTTTTTTAAATTTTATTTTAAATCTTGTATTGATATTTATACATTGTAAAAGTTTTTTTAATCACGCTTTCGTGAACACAGAAAAAATTACAGTAATAACGTACGTGTTTAACATTCTAGCAGCTAATCAAACATGTACGCAAATTATATGTATAGTAAACGTATAATAATAACTCGAGTATGCATCTACTTGTAACTATCAAGTAATTATGATTATGACATAACTAACCTCTTATCTTATTTAAGTTTTAATTTACAAGAGTCACCCAAAATATAGCTAACTTGCGTCAAAGAAAACAAAATTAAAATAAAATCGTTAAATGAAACAAAGTTCGATACAACTTTCATCTTAAATTCAATATAGACCTGTACATTTTTCCGCTGCACTTGTAAAATATTGATTTTACAGTAGTGCAGTTGATGTTGATTTATATGGGCAGATTCTTAACGTAATTTGTTATAAAATTAACCGTTTTTAACATAATTAGCTACACTTATAACAATCAAGTTCGTCTCACCGGGCACAATCCATTCTGTATATAATAATTTTGAAAATTAGACTTAAAAGGTACCCCAAGAAATCAACCTTTTATTTGAATGTTTCCTTTTTGAAAATATCGTTGTATTGTTTGTAAAAAAATTATTCTAAGTTGAATACAACTAATAAAATGGCTGATACTATTCTGGATTTTGCGTAAGGTACATAAACAATTGGAGCAGGATAAAACAAGTCATACTTAAACTCGTAAAGTGAAAGTCGTTCCTCCTTCAGGAAACATTTAGAATCTGGACTACTGAGCCATTAAAATTTTATTAGCAAATTTTATTTTACATCGTACTTCTTAATAGTACACAAGCATATTGGGCAAAAACAGAAGGTACAAGAATCTGCAAAGTAATGAATCTGTAAAAGAATCATTCTTTGTCATTCAAAGGCATCCTAATCTAAAACAGAATGAAGGTAAGTTGTCGATCATAAAACTGCTTCTGGCATTAAAAATACTAGTAAAACTTTTTATTTTTCAAACTACTTTTTAGTCAGCCGCTACAACCATTTTCAATTTTAATTATTATTTTTGTACGCTAATTTAATACAAATTATTTACAATAACATTATTAGTTATAGTTTTGAGGCGCCAGAATTCCTAAGCAAATATTTGAGCTGAATTTACTACTTGCAGCAAGATTTTATAGCTAATTATCAAATTGCACCGTTAGCTTAATGTTTTTGAACCTGAACCTGGTAAATGGCTTTCCTTGTAAAGCAATCAATAGTAATATGGTTGATATATATAAGCGTTTCGGAGATATATCTATTTTTAACATGTGGTATATTGCTTAAATAAATAGTATTTCAGAAGGATCTTCGTCTCTTCCACAAACAAATATTTTATGAAACACTGAAATTTTTGGCATTGATAAATTTTAGCTTACTATTTTAGCCACAATATATATATGACTGCACCGCCTTCCGAAAATTCATACTCTGAATTAAGTATCTTTCTATTTTAAAACCTACTACAATTGCATTTAGTGAATGCAAAAAACGCGAATAGGTAATTATTTTGAGAGTGGCATGCCCATATATGATAACATATTATACATATTTTTACTTTTACAGTGAACTTCTACAATTAGCTAACTGTACTACAGTACAGCGTAATTTCTATTTAAAGTCTTAAAAATAATAGGACACTTTATTAAATGGATATATTTTTCACAAATAACACTAAACTTGCCTTCTTACATAACAGTTACTTCTGAAATATAGAACTGCGCAAGCATACTTGTTGGTTTATTTTGTGTTGAAGAACGAGAGGAGCATAAATGTTAAAAATCGTCTTTAATTCCTTACAGAAAGAACTCTCATGTTTATTACCAATTAACAGGATATGTGAACCCTTACTAAACTCTAAAAAAATTACTAAAAAACGTTTCTAGTTTTAAGCAGCTTCACTACTTTTTGCCTACAAAATTGGAAGGCCGGTGAGGACACTTCATGCGCTAATTGATATTGAATGACTACTGTGTGTATTATAATTTTTTTGATTTTTCCATCTTCCAGCGGAAGTACATAAGTGCCATGTTCGGTTTGTAGACTGGCGTTGTCTTCCCCAATGAGTGCTAAATTGTAAATTTAGGATTTTGTCGTGATTGTTAACATATTACGGGGTAGTCTTCCCATTCTTCGTAAGCGGGCTGTAGATAAAAATCAATCAATAAAAATTCACAAATTAATGTTTACTCTCCAGAATCCCGGTGAATAGCCTTGAAATAGCGTTTGTAAAATAAGTTACGTTTTCACTTCACGCGGTTGAATATCTGCTTCGAATTGCATTTCTTGGCGATTCTAAAAAGCAATAGTACGTGCAAATCAAAACTTTCCTCCCGTAAATTTAAACAAAGAGCGACGCTCTCTTTTCATTGCTTTTATTATCTTCAGACTTGCAATTTTCTGCATCTCTATTCAACCTCCGCGCCCATTCCAATCCAATCCAACAACCCAAAAAACCTCTAAAAATTCAACTAACATAACCCCTTAGCCTTATCAAAGCTTGGTAAACTTTTAAAGCTTTTTACAGTATGTACAAAAATATTTATTTGCAGTGCATATTCACAATAATTTGCATTTTGGCCGATCCAAAAAATTGCAGCTTGCATTATAGCACATCAATTGTCAAAAAGTAGTGCTTCCCAGAGCTTCAAAAATAGTTTACGCGTACTTTAAGTACACGTCAATTGTCGTAGTAGTTTTTTCTTTCTTTGTGCAGTAACTAAGAAAGAAACTTTCTCGCTTGCCGCTTTTCCCGTAGTTCTGCACCTCAAAAATCCTATTCTACTACCAAAAATAGTTTATGCTAAAAACAGCAAGCAATTTTTAAAAAATTATAAAGGTAAAACAAGCAAAAAAAAATTCCTTTAGGTATAACAGGCATTTTAGTCCGAAGGCAATCGGAGAAACATGCAAATTAATTAAAGCCTCACTAAAAGCTGTTTTCTGTTAGTTCTAATTTAAACAGGAAAGGATTGAGAAGACAGACCATGTTCGAAAATTTGGGAGAGCTGAGTGGAAGAATCCAATGACAGGTACAGGTATAAGGTTGGACTGGAGAAAAGAAACTTTTTTCTGTGTGCATAATAAAAGTCTTAAAAATACTTTCTTAATTTACAATTATTTGAGAGCTCTTGCTTTGCCGAATGCACTAGTGTTGTGTCAAGTATGTAAATATATCAACTAGCATAAAATTGTAGTAATATTTATACAAAAAAAGTTACATAAATTGTTCAGCCACAAATATTATATGCGCACTATAATATAGAAAAGTTCCACATTACAAATTTACTTAAGTGCAAAAGTCAGTCAATTCTGTAGTAGATAGTACACTGGCGTAGATGTAGTTATGTAAGTATGTAAAACAGAAACGCAAACTCCTGTTGTTTTTATTGTCAGTAGACATAAAAGTCCAGTAAAGCCTGTCATGTATATGTTTCCGCAATTTTTAGATAAATCAGAAAAAATTAATTGAAATCAGTAGAAAATATAAAGTCTCTACTATAACAAATATATTATAAAGTTATTGAATGACAAAAAACTCAAGTAAATCCACGAAGAAAATAGTAAGAATTTGAATAAAACTTTTGATCAATTACCTTTTTGAATTAAGTCTTGCAGTCTCATAAAAATCAACTTTTTTATTTGTTCCCTCTTCATTTTTCTTTATCAATAATTTTTTGTCCAAAAAATCAGTTTTTTTCAACCTTTCTTATTCGCTCACAGATAAATTTTGAAGATCCGGATGAGTTAGTGAGATGAGGATACCATTATTTTTTAGCTTTGTCAATGTGTGTCTCGTCCTTCGTCTAACATTTTAATTCTCTTAAGATACGTGCGTGCATTTTTAAGCGTCTTCAAATTCAGTTCAGAGAATCAACAATCAAAATTGTCGTCCGAGAAGAAGATGGGAGAGATCTCATCGGAGAATAAAAGTGATCCATCTTATAAGTGAGTGGAAGTGCAAGTGGGAGATCAATCGAATACTGGTTTTAACTCCATTGTTAAAAATACATAGTTAAGTGAAAATACTTTTTTTCTTTTCTTATTCCGTGAACAGGAGCGTGCTTTCAGGTTTTTCATACTTGAGTTGATGTACGTAAAAATATATAGGCCCAATCTTGCTTCCAAAAACTATATAGAGACGACACAACTCTTTCCCAACAGAGTGTAAAATGACAAACGAACATTGACAAATGTACAAAAAAACATTCACTTCCAAAGTTCCAGAGGTAAACTCCTTTTCTCTACTTTTTTTATGAAAAGAGGATACTGACTAAGACACACACATATATTCAGTAAACTATATAATAAATTGTTTTTTATATCCAGACGGAACAGAACTGAAAAGACGGACGTCACAATTAAAGTACTTGAATACAAAATCAACTTCATTCTCACTTCCTCTAAACGGTAAAGTATTAACGGAAAACTTAAAACATAAAACAGTAAATTAACTGCTGCAGAAGTTACAATAGTGTCTCTGTAAAAAGTCTCTGTGTTGAAATTCTCAAGTTGTGTGTACAAAGCGGGTGAGAAAGAAGGGGACAATTTTTTGCTTTCGTAACTCAACCGATTCTTTTGGTTTTGCGCTCTGGAAAGACATACATAAACCATTTTTTAAATGAAAATCAGAAAATGTGCATTAAATGTAGTAACAGTAAGTTACAAATTAAGTATAATCGTTCAAGTCAAATTTATGTCGAAGATTCGGGTTTTACGCAACGTCTTCTGTAATAAATATGCCAATACTTGCTTAAAATAATTAAAATATACTTTTTCGTTACGATATGTAAACTTATCAGAACATATAACGAGTGAACTATAAAACTGCAATTTACTTACAGCAATCATGATAATTGCATTGCTTGAGCATGTCGATGCTGACATAATGGCGAGCCCATATAATAAAAAGCAAGCGTACTTTCACCCGTTACTATTATCACTACATGTCTGTATACCCACATCCCCACAGTATGTTCTTAACTGTGCTTTTAGAACATTAAATAAGGTCAATTCAGATATTCAAAGCTTAGTAAAAATTAATTGTGTAAAGGAATAGGTGAAGCGATATGCGTGTAATGAGATACCAATTTTGGTGTGTTTTTACCTGATATAATCTTTAAAATGGCAGCGATCTGGTGGATTTGTGAAAGATCAGAAAAAATTGTTTCACAAGTTTTGTCTTGTGTTTTACTTTTCACTATTACTTTCACGTCCAATCCTTTTCAGGCGAACTGTAAAATCCCACACAAAAAAGAGTTGCACACACATGCAATGGATTAGTTTTTACATGAAATGTAAAACAATTAATTTCTTACAACTAGGCTCCAAAAATACATTCTTTCAAGAATACTAACAGCGACAACAATATGCCACCACAACAGAGAAACCGACACCTACTTTACGTACTTGCATACAAATGACTCTACCAAAGATAAACTACTGTTCCCACACATGTTCCGCTTCATCACATTTTTGCACGCTTCTCCTCACGAAACATGCCTGTTAATTTATTACTATTATTAATATTTTGGTAATGCGAAAATGTAAGTATGGGGTACACACTGTTACTCTTTTAGGCAAAGGTGGCAACCAGAACACAAACATAATTATTGGGAAAGATTTTAGATTTTAGCAGTGGTGAAAGTACTGATTAGAATGGAAAGTTTTTATCATTAGTGCTTATAAATTTCACACTCAAACGGCAATCATTAGCAAACCTATGCATTAAAATAAGCAATTTTCAGTTGAGACTATTAGTGAAGTTGACTTTATGTATTTGTTAGGTGCTCCACCACAGTCACACAACGCATTTTTACCGTACCATAAAGATGAGTTCACTTCCCAGTATTCTTCTCATGAACATGAACTGTTGAAACCAACCGTGATATACTTTTTATATGCAGTAATAGGTAAGTATGTACAAGGTAACGTAACGTTTTTACCTAATCTATCCTAAAAACTACGTTTACATGTACTGAACTGAGCCAAAATGTACTTGAGAAAGAAAGTGAAAGAAGAACGAAAGAGAAACTGAAGGAGAAAGTTGTACAGGTCACAAGTTAAACGTAATTTACATATGGAAGTCAAGGTAGGGCACTTTGAAATGTTTACAACAGGACTTGGAACAAACAAAAAGAATAAGGTTGCACTAAACAAAAAACCACGAGACTAAAAGTATAGCAAAATAGGGTCATTCACATAATTTTGACATGTAGAGTGACAGTCAGTTTGCCTTTTTCTCACGGCTTATCTACAAACAAGGATTAATAAGTTGGATTCGGAAATACTTTCTTTTGACAGGGATTTACCCCTCTCAGACAAAAATAACTTTGCATGCTGCATAAACATATATACAGGTTCTGTGGGAGATTTTTTTTCATTTCATTGCAATCATTGCATACATCACATACATACTCCATTTCACATAGAGGGTGGACCATAGACAAATAAAATGAACTATGAACTCTCATCACCCCACCCATCATCATGTAACCCACCCACACGCAACACAAAAATGCTATATCTCAGCATTCCGCTAATAAAACTGGCAATTATATAATTTTTAAACTAAAAAATACCACATTATTGATATTTTTTATGTATGAATCTGCTTACACTGCGTTTTATGCGCTCATTTAGTCTCGACAATATGGATCCCATCAGCGTCCTTCCTAATCTTCACTCTTAACTCAAGACGCTCTTCGCACATCGCACCAATTTTTATATACAGTTTTCCCCACATTTTCCCATTCAATTTCGCATATTTTTGTTCAGTAAAGGGAGCAGTAGTACAGTGTAGTACAGAGTAGTGGTAGTAGTAGCGAAGTAAGTAGAGTAGAGAGTAGAAGAAGAAGTAGGAAGTGAACAAAAAACGACACAAAAATAATAGAAAAAAATAAAGAGATAGAATCACAAGAAGAAGGTGGTAAAGATTAAAAAAAGAAAAGATAAGAGTTTTTTTTATACTTTTAACATTATGTATGTAATATAGTAAGATACTAGACAGAGATATAAATTGAAGAAAAGTAATTAATTAATTTTATTACCAGTATAAATACTAAAGATTATTTTTTATAGCGTACAGTGCTTTACATGTGGAAGTGAATGCTATTTCCGAGGAAAGGTTTCCTCCACATCCTTGCAAATTTTTCTAAATGTCTAGAGTCTAGATGCCTATATTGGTATGCTGCCTAAAAACCTTCGCTTTCTTAACCGATTGGGATTGGGACAGCTAGAGGTCAACCCTAAAAATGCAAAAATCGGAATTCTCCTACAAGAGGCGGTGGTGGAGTGTACCTCATCATCATCATCATAACGATAAATAATCTTTTATTTCTGCTTGTCCTCAAGCCCTTGGCGCCAGCAGAATGGCAATACCAAACTTTTCTTAAGTGGAAAAGTGGAGGAAAACAGGACAATAAATTTGCGAGCATTTTTTCGCATACTTTTCAAAACTTATAACTGATACATATTCTCGTGTTTCAATTCCTGCACAGACTTTTTCCTTTTTTGCTTTCACTGAATGGCTATTTTTTAAATGAAAGCTTACCGCGCTAGCCATTAATTTATCCTTTTTTAAATTGTGCCATTTAATCCCTGCACATATTTAAAAAATTATCTGACAAAAATTATTTTTCTGTGCATTACTCATTTCATTCTCCCCCGGTAATCTGTATAGTTGAGTGGCCATCATCATGCCATATCCTCCTGCATTACATTTGAAGGAGCACAGAGAGTATAAAATGTGCTTGCGAAAATTACAGAATTAACTACTAAGCCTCTCTTGTTCCCTCTGAGGAGAATATATTTTTAAAAGCTACTTTAATACGCAAACATTTTCTTGAAATAAAATAATTTCTTCTGCAGCAACAAAACACCCGAACTGGTTGGGTAAATCTTGGCTGCTGCAAGATTCCTTCATTCTCGCTCTGCACACATCCGTCCTTAGTACATGTAGGTACTTACGTACTCATTTACGACAGACAGCATCGTTTGTTCACGCGCTTAGCAGTTTGAGCCAGTAGCCAGTAAAAATTAGGAGAAATTGACAACGTTCCAAAACTCTCTCGAGGAAGCCATATATGTTCAAGAACACTTTCGACAAGATTGAAATGCAAAGGGCAACAACTGCTACGCTCTGCTTAGGTCTATTTGCTATTACTGCTACTTGCTACTGTAGGCTTCACTGCCTGGCTGCATTCTTCATTTTTAAAAAATAGGCTTCTTTTCGGAATCAGAATGACTTTTATACAAAGAAAAACATGTGCTACCGCATAGGAACTCTGTAGCTGTACATGCCATCTCACAAAACATTTTTTCTACTAGATTTTTTTTATTTAAAACGTAACACAAATTGTTTGTTGTCTGCGCGCGGTAAACCTGGCACAAAATAAGAACTGTGTAGTACATTGGGTTTACACACATGCATGAAGCCTTGAGCCTAACATTCACAACTTTTTAAATTGCAAAGTTCGTGAGAGGTAAACTGTGCCAAGCCAAACTCTGGGCTTTCTTGTCATTTTATCATATCATAATGATGAGATGAGGTTTTCCAACCAGGAGCAGAACTGAATAAAAACCTTTCTCTTAATGCGCACGGTTTGCTCCGTGATGAAAGGCTAAAAAGAAAGGAAGATTGTGTTCTCAAGCCACCATTTTTGCCATTCCACTTTCAATGCCTTCATTATTCTTTAATCGTAGGATTCATCAGGAAATAAATTTCTTATACCGAAAATTCTTACAAGGGGATAGTATGCGAAAAGTGCATGCTACATCGGTATATTATTGTATTACTGCCTTTGATTAAGCATTATATCTCATACATGATGATCTATTAAAATAAAACAAACACTTTTCCTCATCCTTCTAAATGGGCAATTTAACCTTGTTTCGGCTAATTCCCTTCCCACTGCATGTTTTCTGTCCTACCCTCCCATGATCTAAATCACTAGCCTGTCATCCCTTTTTCTATGGCATTCGTTGTTTCGCGAACTAACTACTGAGCCTGTAGTAGTACGTACTCCAAAAACCGAAATGTTTTTTTAATTTTCGTCATTTCTTGTAAAAATGAGTAATTTCTTTGAACTTTATATATGTCATTTCATTATGAGTGGTGACATGAATTAGAGACAAGGAAAGTAAGGCAGGTCAGACATGCCACTTACTTCTATCAAGGTTCCTCTGCAGATGGGTTGCTACTCGGTTCCTGGCATCGTTATATTCAAAGTGGAGCCCTACTCGGAGGATTGTTGGGTTTTGTTCGATACATTGGGTGATCTCCATCTCTATTTTATTTCCTAGGACTTGTTGTCGCTACATTAAAAAGGTACACAGTCATTATAAAACATTGAGAACACATGATCATTAGCCTTTCAGGTCATATTCAAAAGCATAATTTTTCATTGATTCAAAACAACACTTATAAGACTCTTAGTGGCGAAAATAAACAACTGAACTAGTGTTTGGAATCTCGATCAATGCATTTTAAATTAGTAGAGAATGCTTAGAAAAACTTTTTCAGTAATTTCAACAATAACAAAAACACGTGACTATACAGTTTAAAACATCTAGCTTGCAAAAACAGTTTTTTTAAAATCTAGCTAGAATCTTGTTCTTATAGAATTGTAAACAAAAGTAGTTGGCGAATTGGCACAATATCGCATTTGTCTAGTGAAATAACTTCAGTTGTTCTCTAAAGTACTTGCACTATCATGCCAAATGCCAACTTGTCAAGCATATTTCTTACTAAAAATAAATATTTCTTACTTGGTTGGACGCTCTGAATTCTTCCACATATTTTGTGCCCAAGAGAGCTTTAAAGATTGCGACCAAAGCGGTTGTGCTTACGTTGTTGGTTTCCACACTATTTTTAAGAAAAGGAAACAATTATGTTTTACCGTACATATCATTGTCTGTTTAAAATAATAAAATGCTTGGTAGGTTACTGACCTGATAGTTCGCAGAGCACAGTTGGTTTGAAGGGCTTCTGCTAACAATAGACCTGTTCTCTCTGTCAGCCCGGTGTTACAAAGAAGGAGAGTGTCCAGATTGGTGTTCGTTTTGAGGGCTTCAAACAAAGCAGCAAACTGCTGATCGGATATCTGAAATATATCCGTTCGAACATGTTAATAGATAGCTATCTATAAAAGCAGCAAACATCACAATCAAGAGTGAAAAGAAATGTCAAAATTATTTTTCATACAGCAATATTGTTGAGATTCAGATTTGTCAGTTGGTAGTCATCTTCTTCCAGCTGCTTAATAGATTTTTCCACATCTGTCAGATTTGGTGGTTCAAAAGGCAAGGCCTTAGGAACATATCCCTTTGCAACACCATTCCAGCCTCCCTTAACTTGTCCCTTGCCTGTCAAGGATGTGTGGTACTGTTCCTGGTTCATCATCGAATGGAAGCCCAAAATAGCTACGAAAGTAAACATTTTGCATTACTGCAGAAGAACAAGACCGATGCCATACTCAATATACTGGCATTTTTAAGCACTTATTTATTTATACCAGCAAGGTCAACAATTTCCTCCTCTGTAGCTTGTGTCAGGGCACTCTCATATTCATCGCCAAGATCTACTCTCATTTCTTCTTCTTGCTTTGTTAGTGGTTTCTCTGGAGGGATCCACTTCTTTCCTCGCACGGTTCCTGGAACATACGGCTTCAATTCGGGTCTGTCTGGAGTTTCAAGGGCGATTTTGTTGATGTGATCAATAAGCTGCTTCCGGTTCAAAGGTCCTGTAGGTCCTTTCTCACAGAAATAACTGGTTCGTTGATCAGGAGGGAGTAAGGAATCCTTTAAAAATAAGAACCAGCCTCGTCACAAATCACAATACATAAAATAAACAACACTTTATTTTCACAACTTTTCTAATTTTCAGAGATCAAGGGCACTTCTCTGTTGACAGTTCTCATTAAAAATATCTGTGACATTCGCTGACATTGAAAAATTCCTCTTATAGATTGTATACATGAGGAACAACCCACCTCCTTCGCATTTCTACGTCAATCACTGCTAACTAGACATATCCTTCTCACGTAATGTTCTTACTACTCCGACTAAGGTACACACACATGGATGGAACATTACTTCCAAAAATAAACGAGGAGAGTAAGAAGTTCGAATCTTTCAGCAGCACATAATAAGAAGAGATGAAATATTTCCCTACCATTACTTCTGCCCTGGCTCTTATATTTTCTCTAACATTTTGACATTTAAATGTTTTTAACAAGCTTTTCTTCCCTTCCATTTCAAACCGTGAGCAGAAAAGTTTTTTTTCGGGGTCCAACCTTCCTCCCAACAAAAACAATTCCTTGTCACCAGCTTGCTTCAATTTATAGGGAAAAGACGGTACAAATGTGTTTTTAGACGACTTCATCAGTTCATTAGCAGCACCAGTCACATCACTGTAGATTATTTCTTCACCACACAACCTTCCTGAACTGTTTTTCTACTTCAAAAATATGTTATCCTGCCATTTTAAACTGTAAAGTTGTAAAATAAGATCTTACATCTGGATCCACTTCTCGAGACAAAATATCAAGTTCTTCTGGCGTCAACTGAGCCAGAAGGTCGTCCACGTCCATGTTCTCATACTCGGCAAGATCACGCCCGTACAACTTCCGGGTGGTCATCGTCGTTGTTTTTGTTGTGGTCACCGTTGCGTCCTGTAAAATTCAAAGTAATTACCCAAAATTAAAATTCAGCACACTAAAACCTCCTTTCTTTTTTTAAACCTTTTATTTTCAATCTTGGAAAATTGAATCTCTTTCAAAATGTACAAAATTAAAAAATAAACTTATCCTAAAAGCAATAATGTCATACTTCAACTTATAAAATAATTCGTCCCACTACCCACAACCCACTGCTTTTAGTGTTTTTATTTATATATATGCTTTAATTTTTTTTCGCCTTCTATTTCGACCTTTAAACTCCCTTCCTGGAGACAAAACCTACCATGGCCAAACTCTGGAGAAAAAGATACCGAGTGCTTCTTAATAAAACTCCGGAACCCGAATATTCTGATCACGTCAGATTTGATTCCCACACAAATGGGAAGAAAGCAAACAGACAACAGAAAATAAAGCCCTTCTTCTGCTATCCAGACTCCAGTTTAATTGAAAACAAACTCCAGAGAGCTACTAAAGACTAGCTCTTCCAGTCTTCCAGCCACACCAGCAGAGCAGAGATAACAACAAGACAAATGCAAAAGCGGATGAGATGGGCTATTTCACTTTTTTTATCCTATACCTAGCCCAGCCCAAACAGTACAAAAATGAAAGTTGAGTTCCCCGCTGCTCTGCTTTTGCTGGACTCTGAAATGAGATGGGGAAATCCCTGCATATACCTACGCTAGACGCTATGTCTATGCACCAGTTCCAGCAAAATAGCTATTTCTCCAGTAGAAAGTGTCTTTTTAAGTAAACTATTTCCACTTCGCATGCTAAGGATTCTTCTCCTCGCAATTCATTCTGTCTCCGGAATGACTTAAGTTATGGTATGGTATAGTAGAAAAACAAAATATTTTCTCCAGCCAGTGGTACTCAAGTACTCGTACAATACTCTATTCTCCAGTGCATGGTCATGGTGCAGCAGTATCATTATTGTACCATGCTGGAAGAATAGCTTTATGACTCCAACTCCAGCAAAATTGCGATAATAACATGAATCATGCATCATCTCTAAAAATAGGCGTCCGTTTTTTCTTATCACTTTGTGTAAGTGTACTTTGTGCAAGCAAAAAAACATATATTTTCCTCTGGAACTCTTCATGAGATGGAAAGAGTATTCTATTTCTATTAGCTAAAAAATTCAATCCATTTTTATTGCCCTACGCTGATTGCATTTTCTCCTTATTGATTTTTAGCATAAATGGCTTTTCTGTGTGTAGTTGTAGTTGATAGCAGAAAAAGCAGCGAGATTTTGGTCTGTGCTCCACTTTTATTACCCCATTTGTATCCATTAGTACAGCTACGTCCAGCCTTACTTCGGAATTCGCTGCCTCGCTCCGATTTAGCTGAAATTCACAATTTTACCTAATTTTGGGGTCCTGAATCCGAATATCACATTTGTTTTCTTAGCCG